>JADDOH010009617.1:0-154566 GCA_016648135.1 Agrypnia vestita | reverse complement strand
TAGCAATTATTTTTCCGAATTTGCGAGTCATCTTCTGGTTATACAAATTATACAGGATAACTTTTCGACAAATAAGAAATTTTGGGAATAAGAAAAAGTGTTGATAGTAAAACGATTTTTTTAAATCAAATAATTGTCTTTTAAATTTTGTTTTCATATTTGTACCTGATTATTAATTATTTCACATATATTATATTTTTTTTTTCAATTTTTAATTTTAATTTGTTAATATACGTTATATCCTTTGATGTGTTACAACAAAAAATTATTGATATTAAATTTATTAATACTGAACAATGGCGGATATACCCACACGTTGAAGTAGTCTACTTATGTACCTATGTATGCAATAAGCGATGCTAAACTTGTATAAGAGTATTGATATTGGTATGTGTCTTGGACAATGTTTCTCCTTTTCGAAAAATTAAAAGTTTGTACGCCCCGAGGAATAAGGATACAAGACAAACTGTTCTGAGAAGAAGCACTTTAGAAAATTGGTCCCATTTGAAAAAAACCAAGAGAAAAATTTCTAAATTATTCGAGCATTTTAAAGATACAAAAATGTTTCAACCGAAGGTGTACATTTCAAGAAACGGTTAAATGCGAAATGTATTTTTTTGTACAAAATTTGAAATATTTTCTCCTTTTGTCGTGGAGATTTCTTTAGGAAATTATTTCATATTTTCATTTATACCTACAACTTATTATATTCATTTAAACCATTTCCCGTGTCGTCGGAAATACATTCGAATTCCCAGCAACAAAAATTTGCTTAAAGCATACCTTGGGGAGGATGACATTCATATTTTTTAATCCAACATTTCGCGGCAATCTTACTATATTGTACATTATCAACCGTCAACTGTCGATGTTTAAGCCATGTATTCACTAGGGGACAAATCTCGCAACATTCCGCGCGGCATGTCGCATCAACATCTACGCTCATGTTTCGGGGACAATAACGCGGTCATTTGACGTGTACACCGGGACTCACATGTCACTTGTCGCGGAAATGTCGCCCAAAAGGTTTGTGATGATTAGTGCTGCGTATCTATTTATTTAAACGAGTTTATTGAAACGTAAGAGCAGAAAAGGGTGATGGGTGCGAAACTATTTACTGAAAAGGAAAAGAAGTATGGATATTCTATGCGATCTTCGAATGTATGACGGATTATTTGTCGATTTCATTCGAATGACAACAATTGGTTTTGAAAATTTATTACAAATGATGGTCTTCCATAGCCAAGCAAGACAAAATATTAGGGAACGCTGATTTATATCATTTCATACAGCATATGTCACTGTAGCGCATGCGTCTTAGCTTGTCAACATACCACGTGGTACTGACGCGCAGTACGATATTGCCGCGGTACGTAGAAATGCCGCGCTATAACGCGCGCGACGTCACGCAACAGTACGCGACGTTGCAGCGTCACGTAGACTCTATGCCGCGCGTGATTTTGAGGGAAAATTTGTCCCCTAGTGAATACGTGGCTTTACACATAGAGCCACACGCGATGACTTGACAGAAGCGAAAACATATTTTTTCTAAAGTAAAAAATAAGTATGTGAGAAAATTTGCAATTTAAATTGACAAGTTACAGTTTTTTTAAGGCTGACTTTCATTATTTTTTTAATTTAACATCTAGCGGCGAACTTACTAAACTGTACATTATTAACCTCATGACCTTCAACTCTTGGTGTTTACACGCAGAGCCACACGCGACGACTTGATGGAAGCGAAAAGATTAGTTTTTAAAGCAAAATAGAACTATCTATGTAAATTTGCAATTTAATTAGACAAGTTATTTTTTTTGGATTTATCTCAGAAAAAACTCACTGGGACATTGCTGCCTTTGCTTTTGTATCACGCATTTGTAATGTCTGCCAAATATTTTGGAGTTTAATGAACCTGGTCAAATAAAGTTTGTGAGTTTTTTTTTTTTAAATCAAGGTAAAAACACGAACTCTGGTCCTTTTAAATCCATTTCTAAACAAATAAATAGAATTCCGAGAAGTCGGGAAAACGAAATTAAAATTTATCAGCAGTCACCGCGAAATTAATCGTCTACTTTAGCGTTTCCCAACCTTTTTTGGCTCGTGTACCACTTGGAACATCACATTTAATTGTACCACTTCGTAAAAATGATTGTATTTCCAGAAATTTGTTATTCTTTTAGAATTATAAATTTTATAGGGTCGCTAAATTTCTCAGAACTCAATTTATTAATGTTTGAAAAAAATACCAAGGGTTTGATTTTTTCTGATAAAAATGAGACATTTGAACTTTACGTATATCACTTTTTTTTTAAATAAAAGGTGTCGAAGCTCATTTCTTGTCAAAATTCAAAACTAAGACATTTAAAAAAGTATTTTTTAAAAAACTAATTTTAAAAAAAAATCATTTAATTTAATTAAATTATTTGTATAAAAAAATTAAATGAAATAAATAAAATATATTTATAGAATGTGTGTTTATAAAATTAATTAAACACGGTAAATGTAAAAATTATAGTTCATAATTTTAATTTATAATAAATTTATTATTAATTAATATTATGAAATGTAGGAAAAATACAATCGTTTAAATGATATTTTTATGACTGATTTTTTTTACGTCCGCCATTACTGATTATTTTTCGCGTACCACCGGTGGTACGTGTACCACAGGTTGGGAATCATTGGTCTACACAACTCACTCTCGTATATGAAATGTTCTTTATAAAATAACGTCTTTCAAATGTATTTTTAGCCAGTGACCATCAAATATATTTTTTTTAAATTCTTTATCTATTTTATTATGTAATTAAGATAAATTGTAGGTGTCTTTGAGAGACGAAGCTATTTATGTGAGAGAGTGTATATGGATGTCTTTATTGGGTATGTACAGGGCTTACGACCCGTTTGAGGCTGGATTAAGCGATCACTTTATTCAATTTAACGTTCGACGATTCCACCCAACCTATTAAGTTTGAATATTTGTGTATATGTTTTTTATATACCTCATTTATATTGTTTGATACAGCTACACTATCGCCATCTATATTTGAAATTTGTTCCTAAAATGTTCCTAAAAATGTATTTGTCACATACGCGATTTCGAATTTTAAGTATGCACTAAATTTATTGACTTCTATTGTTTGTTATCCAATTTGTAACTTTTACATTCAAAGATGGTAGTTCAAATCTGAACTTGTAAAAAAAATTCAAACTGCTTTGTAGAATATTTATTTGATAATTTTCTCAATTTCTAAACAGGACAACTAAATCAACTACAATACTTAATACAATACAATACAAAAAACTTAATACAATATAATAAAAAATATATAAACATGAATAACTTACACTTAAGTTGAAAGAAAAATTCAAGGTGTAGGTATACATAATATACAGGGTCGTTAAATAAGTTTGAAACATCTCAATTGAAGAACCTAAAAGGCAATATTTTTTATTTAATCGATTTTAGTAAGTAAAGAATTATGCTGATTGTTCAACGGAAACATCAAAATATACACAGCTAAATTTTTCCAGATTCGTGGTTTTGGCTAAAAATCCGGAACCGGTGACCTGATAACTGTACAGTGACATGGTCAAGGTATATGAACCAATTAACATGCTATTAACTGGAACGTTGTTTATATCTGCAACCATGTTGTCTACGATGTATGTGCCCTGCAAATAAAATGTATTTTTCTTTAAACCCTCAAATTCTGTAAAACCTTAGCATTTCTCATAAAACTTTAAAATCCATAAAAGTGTAAACCACTTCTATTTGATTCGGCATTATTGGGTAAAACAGAAGACTTGTCAACACCCCCTTTAGACCTTACCCCGCCTCACTTTCCTCAACCCCCAAATTATTCATCTCTTTTGGTAGGAACCTTAGTGCATGTCAGCCTTCGGTTAGATTAACACGCAAGCGAAGAATACTTTGGGAAGATATTAGTGCGTAAATAATATTTTGGTTATGGTGTATAGTGATATTCAAGTGAAAAGGTTGTCCCGACGAAGAGACGGGTATGACTCGAAACCGGTAGATTAAAAATATCAGTAACTGGTTATAGACTAACATAGCTAACATTTTTTTATATAAACCTCCACCTTATAACGTTATCCAGGGCACGATAAAACAGAAATTACTCGTGCAGACCAACTTACGATGCGAAATGCATCTGAACGCACCCAGCGGGCAAGTTCAGATGCAAAAACGTCAGGAGAGCTAAACCACTACAATCCACGAAAATAATTCCGGAGACCCAAACGTTAGTCCTGTTTTCATAAGACAATCATTTAGATTAGTTTAAAAGTTGTTAGAATTTTATTGTGACACGTATTCCGTGTACCACACTCTATTTTTTTGCATGTATACTAGGTATCAAAAATGACGTACATTTAATTTGATATTTACGTAACGGATTGTTAATTAAATAATAATTTGTTTTGATACAAACGCTTTACTGTACTTAAGTAAATTCCGTATTCAATCTGTAAGTAGCTATTTCTATCTATAGCAAAACAGATAATTTTCCGTGTAGCAACGTCCGTCGCTAGCTCTACCAGATGGCGCAGATGATGATAAGGTATAAAATAAGAATAAGATAAAATGATCAAAAATAACATAATTATCTATGAAATAATGTCCGTTACTAATATCACCAAAACAACGCTACGCTAGATGCCGCTGTTATCGCATCCTTAACTCACGGCCGAAATACATTGAAAAATGAACTTGATTTTTTGAAGGGTTCTAGTTATACATGTGTACTTTACTACATTATAAATTAAATTTTCAACAGAAAACTAAGCGAGGACATAAATACCTAGATAAATCTCACGACTTATTTCAGTAGAAACCAAATATTTTCACAAAGTTAGATTATTTTTATTTCTTTATCATTAATTTTTATGATTTGTTTATATTTCTACATAAAAGTTCTCTCCTGTACAATCCACCACTATCCATAGCAAAGTACACATTTATAAGACGTATATGCGACGTAAACTCACTTACGGCATTGAAGCGAGGGCGGACTCTGTCAAGACAAAAACTAAGAACAACTGAGACGAGAAGTTTGCGTGCTATTACTGGAAAGACTCTGCATGATCTCGTGAGGAATACAGCAATCCGGGAGGTGTAAGATGTGGTCAGATAGGGGTGTCAGCATCGAAGATACTGATACCAACATATTTAGAGGATTAGTACAACAGGAATTGCGTACATAGCTCTGCATGGCGTACCAGATGAATAGCGTCCACCAAGGAGACCCCAAAGCAATGGAGAGATAGATAGCTGGAGTTCGGCATCACAAAAAGAAAACTCCTGCACAAACAGACTCTTGAATCTATATGAAGTTGAAGAAGAAGAAGAAGACAATCCACTGACTTAACTTTATCTCGATATTGGCTTCGTTTTTTTCCTTTAGCCAAGCATTTACATAAGGCTCGTCCACATCTCTGCACCCATATTCTTTCTTCCTCCTAAATGGCGTCGTAAAAAATAAAATATACCGCGCTCTTATGCAAACATCGTCGCTTTAGTGGGCGTCTAATATACATATTTTTAAAAATAGGAGTCCGATTAGGGTTCTATTTAGAGTGGTCCCTCATCAGCTATCTGCTTGAAAATTTTTCAGGATAACTGCTCTTTAGGTGGAAATCAATCATGAAAATATTTCTCCATGGTAGTGTACAGAACAAAAGATAAAGAAACATTAATGTAAGGAGTCAATATTGAAGTAGTATACCTATTTCGTTATTTTAGTAACCATTTTTGTCAAATGTTACAATAAGAAAATTAAATTAAATTGACTAATGTACATAAAGACATAAAAATTAAACAATGGATGTCTCGAAAAAATATGAGATAAATTTTATTTGATTAACAATGACTAAGAAAAAAGTTGAGTAGATGATAATCGAGCTCAGATCATACAAAAACGATCACAAATACAATTCTTAATCATTATTTTTAAAAATTTGTTATTCATTGTTTATCAACAAAGGAGAAAATCGATAGTATATGGCGATTATATCCACAGTCTATTCCTTTCTTTGATCTTTCAATTGTTGCAAGCATTGCATATTGAAACCTCAAATAATATATTAAACAGAAATGCCATCAAAACGTTTATATGCGTTTAATCCTCAAACTCAAAAAATTTGATTACATCTCATTGCTCTAAAATCCGATAACTTCATAAAATACAGATTTTATCTCTACTTTCTAATGTCCTTTTTATGTAATCCTCGCTCACCTCTGTACCTGAAATGTAGATTTATCTTTCAATCTTATCACGAACTTCTACTCCGTTTAGTAGACAGTACTTCACTATCCATCACCATTCGTAATAATGAATTCTTCAGCTCCTCGTAGGAATGCACTCGGCTAGGCTGTGGAATCAACTTTTTACAAATGTCACATCATGACGTACAATCACTTTCTTCAAAAGCAGACAGAAGCAATTTTACCTTTCCCAAAAACTTCTGTGTACGACTCGATTCGCCATTCATGGGATCGGATAGGGGAGACAAAATAAGGGTAACGATGGGGGTGGGAATAGGGGTACAAAGGAGGAAAGAAAAATGGACTGTATTTCGAAGATGAGAAAAGGAATAAAAACTGAAGACAAAACTTACCGCCACGTGAATGTTTCCTTCTCCTTTTCACTGCAATGATGAACTTGATGACCCTTGTACACTTCGAATTTGTCAAAAAACTGTTATTTGTGAAAAGGTTTGATATATGTGATAAGGATATTCGATATTTGACGATAGCTATATACACAACAATGAATGATACCGGACACTTCGTGACAGTTAGATTTCGACTATATAGGTGTAGGGCGAGGGAAAAGGGGAGGAAGAAGGGTCCAAACATCCAAACACTTTCCTTGTCTCCATCCTTCTCCCACCCGTCTCGTTACCATGGAGATAGATTTGTCACATCTTTGTATACGGAATTCAATTGTTCTGCTAAATTGTGCGATTGAATGGAAGAAATTGCTAACTTGGGAAAAGCCCACCATTGTAATAAAGGAAAATTCAAAAAAGCGTAATAGACTGTGAGTATTCATACTTTTTATGTATTTTTGCCTCTCTTACATGCTTTGCCATACAGTCAAATAATACTTTCTTACATAATTCGACGCATTACACATATTCTCATAAGCATTCTTAGATTATTACAGAATACTTTGACTTTTCCGTCCTCCAATTTTTAATGTATCTGATAGCGACAGGTATTTCAAAGACACCCTCTGTTTCTATTGCCCTCAACTTATCTCATTATCTTTACTAATCACTCCTCGCCCATATGTTCCACATGGTAAAACCATTTCAGAGATCATTTATTTATTCTACTACACTACGTCATAAACCATTTTTTTGCACATGCGCATAAATGACCGTAGTACATATAGTTTCTTCATTTTACTTAATTTACAAACATTTAAAATATATTAACAATACAAAATAAAGGCGTTTCTATAAAAAGGGTATTTATAGGATATTTAAAAATAAATTTTTGCAGAAGAGAGAAAATACACTTAGTGAAATAAGTAACCAGAATTTCTTTTTTTTGTTATTTTATAATATTCCCTTGACAATTATGGATACTAATTTTACGTTTTCTTTATTTATTCATGTTGTTATGCAATCCCAGTGATATGGTCAATGAATTGTCATCAATCATGTTTGTTATAACCATCAATCATATTATATTTGTTACACGAATAAGGAAGAATATAAAGCTTGTTTCCACGTTTACCAACGTTCGAGGTCGAATTTTGGAAAGCTTGAGTTGAAATCATTAAAAATAAAAAAACGCAAATAGTGCATACTGTTATATAAAAACAATTTTTAAACAATAAAATTCCTTTGTGACCTGATATACTGTTAACAACCTTTTTATAAGGACACCTCAAATAATGAAAAAGAAAATCGTGTTATACTTACTGCTTCAATAGGGCATTCAGAAGGCAAGCTGATGGTTTTCAAATATGGTCCTGAAAAGGAATTCGTCTCTCTGTTTTTTAATTCCTCGCAAAAATCCCTGATTTCATAGGTTGTTATCAGCTCTTTATCACCACTTTGAAGAATCTTTTCAACAGACACCAACAGCTAAGAATAATAAAATATTTTATGGTTGATGAAAAAAACGTTTTTTAATACAACAAATTTTTTTTACAAAAATCTATTTTTCTCTGAATTTATTTATTATCAATATCAACTCCCTAGTGAGCTTTTACAAATCGTACAACTCCCTTACCATTGAATTAGGGCATAACTATCCCTGTGGATCTCTACAAAGAACACTTCGTGATGTCTCGTTTGCCTTGGTATATTATACGAGACCATATATTAGTTCGGGGTGGTCTAACAAATTTTTAATAATTTTAAATAGAAATACTATGTCACTGATATCTTCTTTTTATACGCTAATTTCTTCAAATAAGGTATGATGATTATATTATTATACTATCATAAGTTTTGCTTTCTGTTGGAATACGCAATTTAAAGTTAACGAATCTCAAGAATTTATATTCGACACTATTTTTCTAGAGTATGTAATCATAGTAAGGTGACCACAGAGTTGAGTTTCATTTCAACGTACTTCTTACAATAAATGTTCACAATGTCGTAAGATGTCGTGTCGTCGTAATGAAGTAAGGATAGACATAACAGAGGTGTAATACTACTACTCTACGTATGCCATAGACTACATGCCATAGATTACATGGCACTTATGGCTATACGATGCAAAAATTATGATTGCATACCTATGACATATTGCTAAAAGAATGATGAAAGATTCGAGAAACTAGTGATCATAGGATGGAAATAGTCCGTCAATGTAAAGTGTGAAAAGGACTGTTGGTGAAAAGTGTACGTTGATGAAAAGTATGTAAGAGATATAAAGTACACTTCGATGTAAAGTGTGTAAAGGACTGTCGACTTCGATGGATCGTATGTAAGAGGCAGTTAATAGAAACCATACATCGTTAAAAAACGTGTAAAAGACTGTCGGTGGAAAGTGTCCGACGATAGTATGTAAGAGACAGTCAAGAGACAGTCAATACTTTGATATAAAGCGCGTTAAAGACTGTCGGTGTAGTGTATACGTCGATGTAAAGTATGTAAGGGATAGTCGATAGAAAGAATACCTACTTCGATTTAAAGTGTGTAAAATATTATATCCGCAATGGATATTCAATGGAAAGAGTACACTAGTAAAGCAGTGATTCTTAACATTTTTGAAGCACTTTTGATCATAAGAAAAATTTGCGTAGCACCAAAATCAAAGAGTTGTAAAAAGAAAATAATGGTTTCATAGTCGTAAAAGAAAAATAAGTTTATCAACATCAACTGCCATCTAGCCATCATCTGTGCAACTGCATCAGGTTTGAATAATCCAGTATTAAATTTAATCCAACATCAGTAGATAAGCCAGCGTACAATATAAGCCTTTATCATTTCGCGGAGCACCGGTTAAGAACCACTGATGTATGTAAGGGACAGTTGATGGAAATTGTATAAGGGAGTCAATTGAAAGTGTGTAAGGTCACTTACTAGGTAAACAGACTAAGTAAAGATTTAACCGGGTACTATTCGAACGCTTTTAGACCTATTGCGTACAAAATTCTGGATAAATCAGGGCACTAAAACATTAGCATTGAGTAGATGATGACGAAGAAGTATCCATCAACAACCTTAATTTTGTCGCTCAGTTTTTTCTTTAATATGAACGAGCCCTCCAAAATTGCAATCGTTTCATTATATTGTGTGGCCTGCAGTCCAGATGCGTCCACGTTGCTTTCAGCATCGCATGACGTTACTGCGGATTTGTAGTTGATTACCAATGGCTGGAATTAAGTAAAAAACTAATTAAATTGAAATATAAAATAACTGTATTTATTATTTCCCCCGGCCCAATAGGATATGGGGTAGAAGAAGAAGAAGAAAAAGATAATTGTATTTAAAAAGAAAAAGTAGGAATAAGAAGGGTATTGTTGAACACCGGCTAGTAGCGAATAGGTTAACATTATTGAGGTAACAATGATAAACAACGAACCGGTCATTATTGAGGATATAAGTCTTCATTTTATTTAATAAAAATTATGAATGAGATCAGCTATACGATTCTAGGAAGTTACGGACGGAACAATTTTGAAATCATACTAATACTAAAAACGGAATAAGATTATCCTTGGTATTCAAGGAACAATTTTATCAAAATTAATATTTACTATGCATTAATTTACATTTATATAAGACTTAACTTGCCAGGTAAGCGTGGTACTTTTTTACAGAATGAAGAATTAAGGGCTAATAAAAAAATTAAATTTTGATTAATTAAATTAATTTTGTACCTTGTCGAAAATCGAAAAATTGACCTAAGCTGTTGACTTACATAAAATTCATCAAATATCTCAAGAACTAATAATTTCTTTCATAAAATCAAATTATTATATTCTGATCTGTCATTCAATAAGTGAGTTGGCATATCAGCCCTCCAAGAGATGAAATTTACTTCTGAGACACTCTGTATATATAAATGTATCATCAGCAAACAGACTAATTTTACACCTATAAAATAGCTTACACCTTTCATTTACATAATATATACATAACAAACAATATAGGTCCTAATACTGATCCTTGAGGTATCCCTGGATTATTTTCCAAACATTTTAAGTATTTATCATGTACTTTTGTTTGTTGTTTACGTTCTTTTAAGTATTTTGCTATTAAGTTCTTGGCTTTATTTTATTTTATTCTTTTTTTTTACTAACCTCTACAAAATATTTATTGTTTTAAGTGCTCATATTTTTTTCTAGGAGATCATTAAAAACTAAATATTGTTTTCGATTTTTTCTTATTTTCTTGTATTGTACTATTATTCTTCAAATATATTTATATATTTTCATATACTTTATTATAATATAAAACAAATTATTATTTTATTATATCTTGGTAATGCGGCATTATTTCTAAAAAAATATTGTTAATTTTTTTATTTATCTAGTGCACGTTCTGCTCAGAACACTCTTACTCTGTACAAATAAATTCTAATAAATTGATAAAATAATAGGCTTGGCAACCAGTATTTTACTGAATAGTTCAGTAATAAAAAAACAGAGTTTGACAAGATAAAATTGGCGATTTTCAAGTCAGTACGATCATTAACTTTGGATACTGACGATGAGAAATCGGTCCACTATGAAACCAACAGCTTTTGCTTCATATGCGGTATAGCGAGAAGACTTCTTTTTTTTATTGATTTGAGAAGAAGTTATAGCATGAAAACTATTCCAAATTAAATGGCGAAAGTGCATGGCTCATGAGGGAGCTTTTTTTATTAGGATTTAGTTGGCCTTGGGTCTGTGACGGCTCTATTGTGACATTAATATATCAAATCAGGAACAATTTCATCCGAGAAAACCTTGGTTTCAATCCGCTGGTGTTCCAAATCTCAGAAGAATCTCAGAAAATAGTAGGTTTGGACGTATACACATATCCACTTCACGGGAAATGAAAGAGTGATGATACAGATTTTCTCCTCAGTACTAGAGGGAGAAGGCTTACAGGGAAAATATTGGTAGCTAGACCCAGAATAACATTAAAAGGGTAAATGGAGAAACTTCGAAGAAAAATTAAACTACCAGTGGCTCCAAGTATCCGACACAGTGCAGGGCAGAGAACGTTGAAACAATGCCATCTTAGACATAGGCCCCTGACCCGATTACAATAAAAGGGATAAAAAATAGAAGAAAAAGAATAGACTATGTTTTATAGATAGCTCCACCAGAGGTATAATTTTTAAATTTGATGTAGAATAGTAAACCTTACCCTTTTTTTAGATTCTCCAAGAATAACGAAACAATTTACCATTAAAGCAAGCAAAACAATGCGTATGGATAACATTGGAAACATTTTAAATAATCACATCAAAGTATAATAGCAGAAATGTTTTTAATAATTTTAAATCCTTTTTGTAGGTTTATCCAATGAAATAATAAAGTGAACTGTGCAATTATTAGTCACCTTGGTAGATAATAAAACATATGCGTGTTCACATGTATTTAACAAGCATCAACGCTTTCAAAACATTTTTATAAAACTATTGAAATGAATTTTATTTTTTTGGTATGAATAATGTATTCTACATTGATATAATATTTTATAAAATTTTCTCTCCCTTTAACATAGGAGGAAAACCATCTAGGAAATCGGAGATCCAGATAAACTCGATGATCCGCTTTGAATATAATTTATTGACTAAAATAAAGTTCGTAAAAATGAAGTTCACGCGACAATATTAGTAGCTTAACAAGTTGTTACTGACGTGGTGACTTATTTGTAAGGGAGCTTGTCAATATGGCGCAACCATGTTTATACTCATTCACTCTCTCATACTATCTCTTACTCATTCCGACAGACGTTCATCCAGATTCACAACGACACTCAAATTATTCAACATCGAATAATAAAAATGCGAAATACGTAAGTGCAAATCTTTGACTATTTCCGCTTCTAAAATTTAATAAAACCCCGAATGTTACAATTTAATGAAATGTGTTATTTACATAACTCACCGCTGGTAATATGAATAACGCTTTTCATTGTGTTAGTGAGCCGCACTTAAGATTTGGATATATTTTTCTGTTTATAATTCGCATCCTGCGTTCAATTTTTTATTTTTTATCTGTTTTAAAACATCCTACAACAATCATGAAATAGTTTAAGATAAATATATGGTAAATCTTCCATGTGATATTGGAGTAATAAATAAATTAAAAAACAATATATGGTTGTCAAAAGACACGCCGACGACTTATTTCATAAACTCGTATATATTTGACAATATTATGATTGTCAAATATATACGAGTTAATATAATATTGTCAGATATATTTATAAAATCGAGAAACAGGCTACCTATCAGGTGAAAATTTAAACTTTTTTTATATGGAATTTTGAATAAAATTGTTCAAATGTGTGTATTTAATCACAATGTTTTATTTTTGTTAATATAATGGATTGATTTATAATATGTACAAACAATATGTTTTATTCAAATAAAAATAAAAAATAAAAATTTAATACATATTAAGAATTAATTGAATATAAATTTTTATTTTGAAATAGTTTTTTTTGTCAATGCCTGTTTTATTTATAATAAAAATATAACTGAAATATCATTTTTTATAAAAAAGAAACAAAAAAGCTTGTACCTCATTTTTTTTTTTAAATTAGAGCCACACAATGGCGATTGACAAAGGCGATTGAAATTCTGCCAAAGCGAGCAAAGTTCTCAATTTCTTCCCATTCTCCATAACCACACTTGCATTCAGCATTACAAAATACTGAATGACATTAAAATTAAATTTTTAGGTTCCCTATATTTCTAATGTATTAACTATACTTTTATATTAACCATTTTTTATATAATATGCATTATTTCTATCATTTTTTTTATTTTAAAACGTTTTTTACGTTTATTTAAAAAAAATTGTAACCTTTTACATTCTTTAAAAGCCAAATAGGGCGTTTATAAATAGATAAGTGACCACTCAAATTAATTTTGAAACTTCACGCTATAAGATTAAGTGATAAAAAGTTTTTTTATTTTTATTTATTTTTATTTTATTTATTTTTTTATTTATCTTCATCTTGTTACATGACATAGGAGATGGAGCTGCTCATCTCACTAGGAAGAACCTGTACCGAGATGAGCAGCTGAACAATATAGTGAGAACAAAAAATAATAAAGATATAAAACAAAATACTAAATAACTATAAGATTAATTAATTAATCTTATAGTTATATAATAATATAAATATAAAATGTGGATAATAGGAACAGTATATATTGTATAATACAAAAGCAATAGTGAAAGTAAAGTAATATATGTAAAAAATCATATACATGGATAGTAACAAAATGTATATATAATAGCACAGTTAAAAAGTATATTTAGGTATATACCTATAAAAGAAAATTAAATGAAGGTTTGTGTTTGTGTGTTGTTTTAAATGTTAAGCTGGTGTAGCTCCTTAATGGATTTTTCGAAAATATCAATATACTATTGGTAGATATACAACTACTACCCCATGCTCATTTCTTTAACAAGGTTATGTCAGGTATGTTCTGGTCAGACTGCTGCTTATTGTTGGCTAAGCCTCTCTTCACAAAGGCTCTCCTGCTTTTCTCTAACCATACTGTCCTTGCGGAACTAATCCTCATCCCCATCTGGGAGACTTATTCATTAAGATAATTAAATTAGAGCTCCTCTCGTTTGCAAGGACTAGAGAACCTTTGTTAATGTTACCTTCTATCATCGAGGGAGACTGAGTTTTCCACAACTCGATTTATATTTCAGTTAAACGGATGTCCATTATGTCCAAGGCAAACTGTAGAATATATGATGATGTAGAAATATTACCAGGCCCACAAAGGTAAAGGTTGTTAGAACACTGGTCTTCTTTCCTTGCTGTTTAGAGATGAGACGCATTAATTGCATTTAAAATATCTATTTTGCGAATAAAGTGGATGACTGTAAGTAAAGTTTAGCGTATCAGAAAATAAAATTCACGCATTCAATGATCACGAAACAGATATTTTATTTGTAAAAAAAAACACTCGTACACTTGACGATAAAATGGAATATATCGATCGCAAAAATTGTTAACAGAACATCCACCGTATCAGGGTGTCTCAAGAATTTGGACTGGAAAAACAAAAATATGCATATTGAAAGTAAATTCAAAATATACGAGACATGCGTGCGACCTATTATGACAAAAGCTGTAGAGACGTGTGCTGATACTGTCTGCATCAAAGGACTTCTCAGCACAACTGAAATGAAAATGCTGAGATCCGCTATTGGAAAAACTCAACGTGACCGTGTCCGAAATGAAGACATAAGGAAAACTTGCAAAATAGATCCAGAAGGAGTTTCTGGCGGGATCACGTATCCAGGATGGTGACTGACAGGCTCGCGCGTACAGCAGCGAATAAAGTCTCCTCTGGACGACGCCTACCGGGAAGACCACCGAAAAGATGGAGGGATAGCTGGACCTCGTCATCCCAGGAGGCGTAGTTTTCTGTAACATAGACCTACAGATCTAGTAAAAAGAAAAATAATAATAAAAATTGTAATAAAAATGTTGAAATTCCAATGAAAAATAATGAAAATATTCAAAACATAATAAAACAAAAAGCAACGAAAGAGAAACACGATCCTGCCAGTCTCAATATTAACTCCTGTGTGTCGGTGATGTAACGTAGGTCTACCTGTCATACAAAATATAAAATATCTACCTTATTTACGAAAACTAAAACGTCACATTTTTTGTAATCATCGAATAGACATTTTCACACCAAAATTAATAAATTAAACTGCTAGGAATGTACGGATTTTTTAATTAAAAAATATTTATTCATTACTCTCGTATTTTCGGCCGGTGTGTAAGAAAGAGCAGTATATTGTGCATCGCAGTTAAATCGAGCAAGAAAGAGCACAACAATACCATACATTTCATGTAGGACAGAGATGGCGGTTGCTTGGGTTTCGGCGAAAGAAAAAACAATATAGAAAGAGTATGATAGAGTCGGGTAACACGTGCTAGACAAAGACGGAGTGCATGTGACTGAAGCGAGCAGGCGACCGCGTCGTTGTATTCAGTTGCTATTGAAACGTCGGCGGAAGCGCACGCAAATTCGATTCGCCATGATTTTATAATAATTTACTAAAATAATGCAAATATGTATATATACCGTACATAATTATATAAAGGGACCTTTAAAAAGTCTTATCTGTATTGTGTATATGTATATTTTACCACATATGAAAAACTATGCCTATTTTTAATCAGGTAACGCTGTGTTACTCCACCGTCCCCAAAGTTTTTTTTTAGCACAGTCTTTTAAGAGTTAATAACATCTACGAACTCAATCCACGAAACCATCCGAATATTCTGTAGTAGTTTAAGTGCAATTTACTAACCAAATCTTCCGATGCTATTCAAAATATTGCAAATAAAAACATCACTCATAGGCATCGAAAACGGAAAAAAATTAACATCTTTTTGGGACGGTGCTCCGATTAAATTCTTGTTCAGTGACTTTGGTCAGTAAATAAAACAATAATTAATTATAACTGTTTCATTTCCTCCCACAGCTACGATCACATGACAATATTATGAAAACTACATTGACAACAGCGCCTGGAGCATATGCAATTTTCATAACTGCATTTTCAAACACCTCAATGTTTGAAAATCTCATAAGAATTACTTTTGTTTAAATCATCACGCGGAAAACCGCCATCTTAGCTTGTGATTGGTGAGACACAATTTCATGGTGTTAAAAATATCGTTGCATGATGCGCGCGCATTTCATAGCATAACTTTAAAAAAATTGTGATTCGTCGTCGCATTAAAAATTATGATTTCCCATCGCAATAATGTTCCCACCATAATAGTGTGTAAATTTCTAGGGGTTGTAATGATCCCAAATAAATTAATGAGCCCGATGAGGCTTTAACTTTATTGATAATCACTAAATAAATTCTCAATATATATTTTATTGAATTGATTTTATTAAACACTTACTAAACTAAATTACTAAACTAGATATAATATTTGAGAATTCGTTGCTTATAATGTACAGAACACGCAAATAATTTTTTTTAAATTAAATATAACGGGCAGAGATGCCTTTTCGCTTTACTTAGTATAATTACTCTATTATTAAAATCCCTAAAGAATTGAATGTATAATTATTAATGAAGTGGAATTTTTTATCATTTTTATCAACCGATGTCAGAACGTTTGTTCGATCATGTTTCTATTCAATTCATTTTTGTACTTCCCTGCGATTAGAATGGATATTGAATAAACTTGTGTTGTAAGAATATAAAAAAAAACAGTGGCTTAATGCAATGCTTATTCTAATTAATTAATATGCATCGAAACTGCAATTACTGTACCAAACATATAAATAATATAAATAAATTTATCTCATTTACATTTTCAAATAAGTAAAATAAATTTTATCAAGTTGAAGCAAATGTTTTTTTTAGAAATTTACAAAAAATATACATAATTCGAACCGACAAATAATATCTATCTATTTTCTTTTCACTTAATATTCAGTTCACGTCTAGCCAGCGAACACTAGAGACTCTTATATATTTTTAACCCTAGAAAGCTAACCTCCGTCGAATCGATGGGCATCGTAAAAAAATAGCGATCTCTGTTTAACGGTGAATCCGAATGTTTTGTCTTAGCTAGCCAACTCGGTCACCAGTGAGGTCGCTGCAGTGGCACACGCATCGGGCAGATAAGTGTTATAGTTTTCGAGATACTTGAGCTTTTCCCGTCATTTCGACGGATGGTTAGGTTTGCCGTTAGTTTTCTGTTTTAGTGTGCGTGTATATTTTTGACGCAAGTTGTGTTTGTTACAGATTTTTACCATATCTTCATTAAATAATGATGCGATATTGATGTTAGTAAATCAAGAGAATAGTTCCGAAGACCAAGATGATGCATCCACCAGTGAGACGGAAAACTTTGTGCTGGAAGACGATGTCCAAAGTGACGAAAATTATGAACCATCTAATTCCGAAGAAAGTCAAATGAGTACACTTATTCTCGACTTTCGATTCGATATTCGAGACTTATTCTCAACTGTGGAATAAGTTCTTACAAAAAACTCCAGTACTCATCAAATGGTCACAGACCAGCATCATTTGACTGCCTCATATACGAATATACGAGGTAAAAAACAATTTATTTAGTCTACCACCGGGCTAGAAATTAATTTCACGCAAAGAATTTATGAAAACACTACACTTTCATCTTGTGGAGCCTTGAATAAAGGCAAGACAAGGTAAAAACAACAATGCCTACGCAAAAGTGAATGATAAAATCAGGAGTGTTCTTTCAGCGCAACTATCTATTAGTCAAGACCAGCAATCATCAGGCCAAGCTCTTTTTCAAGGATCGGAAAATGAAGAAGAGTTATCTACTTCTTAGAAAAAAGAAGATCGTAAAAGAAAAACGTATGGGAAGTGCCACTACAAGAAAAAGCGTATGACTAAAATTATTTATTTGTGCCAAATGTAAGGCAGCGATATGTGATGAACATAAGATTGATTTTTGTACCACATGCGCTAAATATAAATAACTTTTATATTATAATTACTTTTTTATATAATCTTATACGCCATAAAATGCCAAAATGTAGAACTTTATATTATTTTTTCTAGTTGACTTTATACGTTAAAGTTTATGAAAAAATAAAGATCTTTTTTTTTCAGAAATTTTAAAAATTTTACTGTAGTTCTTAAATAAATAAGTAAAGTTTAATTTATAAGACGTATTTTTATTGAAAAATCTTTTAATTAACGATAATGTAAAATATCACGTGCATAAAGTTTATATATTTTGCAAAAAAATTACTTTTTCAAGTACCCGTCGTTTCGACGGATGGTTAGCTTTAGTGGGGTACGCCCGAACGTTAGCTTTCTAGGGTTAAATTTCTGTCAAAAAATTGCATTTTTGTCGCTGTTCAGTTTACAAATTCCGTAAAAGCTTTACCTATACACCGTGATAGGCGGGGGGAAGAAATGGCTACAACTAGCAAATGACAAAGAAGGATGGAAGGGTATGGAAGAGGCCTATATCCAGCAGTGGAGAGATGAAGGCTGAGGAAGAAGAAGAAGAAGATACCGCGATAGCTTCTACCGAAGACCTACGGAGAACATGCCACTTAAGTTTCTCATTGGCGGAAAAATCCATAACCGGGCGCTTCCTTTGAAGTCTGAAGATGATGTTGATGGTGTTAGCTAACGCTGAACCACGTCAAAATACCAGAGAAATTATGTTGAAGAATAAATTCGACCAACCAACTGTGGTGAGGCATCTAAAACTCGTAGGGATAATTTAGCGATTTTGCTTATAGATTTTATGACTCTTTTATGACGATTTAATTTATAGATTTTATGACTCCTCACCAATTGCGAATTTAATGCGTCGTGTTTCATCAGAATGTTTTTTTAAGTGCTAGACAAAAGCACGAATATATTTTGCATTGATTAGTGACACGAGATGAAAAATTGATAGTTTCATATAACGTGACATGTAAAAGACATTAGTCTTATCCTAAGAAAGCCCCACTGACCACTTCGAAAGCCGAAATGGAGAAATTGGAAGGATTGCAAGGCTGTTTTCCATTGTGAGCTTCTATTTCATGGCCAAAGAATTATAAAGGGATTGTTATTATGAACAGTTGACGAAACTAAATACTCCACTTAATAAGGATAGATCTGATTTGACAAATAGAATTTTGATAGTGTTTCACCAGAACATTCAAAAAACCAAAACCAACGTTCTGGTTTGCATTATTGCTACGTCAGATGAAAGAGCAAGGGGTAAATAGAGCCCGGTACTCTATAAGCCTTGAGATCAAAGTGTCGAGTACCAGGACACCACACTAAGGTGACCCAACGTTAGTTATTAATTTATCATTAATTAATTCCAATCGGAATGTTATCAAGCACTCACCTTATTCTCCAAACCTCGATCCTCTCATCTCTTATTAAAGTCACTTAAAAAATTTATGACAAACATGTATAAAAAACGCAGGTTAAAACATCGCTTTACACATTTTTTGCATCAAACTTACAAAAATTCTTTAACAGAATAAATATTCTGGTAGAAAGTTGGAAAACAACTATGACAACCCAACAATGGAAATGATATTATTGATTTAAAAAATAAAATATATTAACTTAATAAAGAAATTTAATTTTAACCCAATAATAAAACTATCTTACTAATTTAATATACAAAGGTATATGGGATCCTAACTTTTCTGTCTGGAGTTCCACTTTTATACACCTTTTTATGCACGCTATTCGGTTGTTGAATCCTTTGACAAGGCCTTCCTTCAATGTTTGGCTTATCGCGGACATCTTCTGTTATTCTCATCTAATATATTTTCTTTATCATCCTCTCATCGCTCATGTTTCACACATGCCCAAACCATTCAACGACCGTATAATTTTGACTGTACGAAACCATCATTTACCTTAATCGAATATATATTTTTTTTTCCGTTTCGAGCGACTATATTTTCAAACACTATGTTTCTCAAAATACTTTGACAATTTTATGAACTATATATCCCTACTTATTACCAGGATATCATCGTCATCTTCATCCCTTTGTCCTAGTAGGATCGGGGGCCCAAAGACTCGACAAGGTGCTTTCATATTCCCCTGTCTTGCGCTGCCTCTGCATGTGTCAACCAGTCTAGACCCATTCCTTTTACATATACATTTTTTTTTAAGGACATTAATCTATATTTTTTAGCTATTAGTTAATCCTATTTTCATAACACAAACGTTTAGTTTAATTTAAAAATAGTAAGTGTTCGCATCTCTATTTAAAATTAAAAATTTTAAAAATCACTTAACTATGTTCAATTACATTACAATTAATATTAATTACAAAGTATGCTTATTTCTGCGTGTCATATATTTATATAACTTTTTGTTGACGAAAAATCATATTCCTAATATTTAATTATGTGAATTACTTGACCGATTTCCTATTATTCTTCTTCCTATCTTTCCATATAACACGGAAATCACTCTATATACCATACACTATAAAGGGACAATTAAGATCAGAAATACATCATTTAGAGTAATAATTAAAAAATGTATATAGAACAAAGAGAAAAATGAGAATATATTCCACCCCCACATCGTGGAGTGACTAAACTGGCTGCATTTCTTTTCCTTCAAACAAAGGCTTTCATTACGGTGATGTTTGGAGGGTATGTTGACCACCAGCGCATGTGAAAGCCTCATTAGAGGAGACAAAAGGTATCTCGTGTCTTCAGTAGAGCCTTCGGGAGATAAGAAAAAGAGAGGTGGGAATTATTAAAACTTTTTTCCTTTTCTCCTCATAAAGAAGAAATTCTCCAAAGATAAAAGAATAAAGTTTAAAATATTTCATAATTTTATAGAATTTACTTCGAATCCATTGTACTTCTTACAGTGAAGTTAGGCGATGTTTTTTTTCTGCTTTAATTAAAAACTAAACAAACTTTTGATTGCACGTTTTTTCGTTGTCTGTCTCGCTCGATTAAACCATTGCTGAATTCTTCATAGTTTGATAATTATCTTTGTATTTCGTAGGAACTTTTATTAAAACGACAAAAGAGGTTGATAAAATATATGAAATCATAAAAGAAACATTGTGTATGTGTCATAATTTGTAAATTTGTTGGAGAATATGCAAAATTGGCAATAAGAACTATAAAGTTTTAAAATTATTGTGATATTTTGTGGAACTGTTACAGTATGAAGTAAACAACCTTGTGTTTTATTTAATTTTTCTAAAAAGTTGATGAAATGTACTTTGTGGAATTTTGACATTCCTGGATCCATACGAGAATTACAATATTTTTTTTATTCCAGCGATAGTAGATCGTGAAAGTACCTACCGAGAAGCTAGAAGTTTTATAGTGTGAACCTGAGCGATTTAAGTAACGTGCATCAGTATTTGTGAGACATGTTATTTAGGAGTGATAAAAAGTGCAGGGAAGATAATAAGTGCGAATTACGAAACATTTGGAGTAAATTTTAGAAAATTGTTCCGATTAAATTCTTTCCAGGGACTTTGTGTAACTAATAAAACGTTATTTAATTTCAAGTGTTTCATATGCCACAGCCACGACTACGTGTCAATAAACAGGGTATCTCGACGTCAAGCCGAAATCGGGTGATAGGCTAAGTCATAATAGTTACCAGAAAAATATTTAAAACATCTACGTCATGTGTTTTAAAATTATAAGCATTTAAAAAAAAATCTAAAAAATCTACACCCTGCGACGGTCTTTTCACTCCTGTTGCTTTAAATCTTTATTTTTCTTTTTTTTTATTATTATTTAATCCTGAATAATGCTTCTGTAAACTTTTGTCCAAAATTCAAAGCCAATTGTTCCAGCTTGGAAGAAAACGTCACCTTTTGACCAAACCAAGTATTCAAAATCAATACTTTGCCCAGTTTTAACTGACTTTTTTAATTTTTTTTAAATTTTTAAAAATATTTTTCTGATAACTATCATAACTTGACCTGTCACCTGATTGCGGCTTGACATTGAGATACGGGACACCCTGGTGAAGCGGTTATGGTATGGTTGAAATTGATGCGCTTTGAATGTCCAACTATACAGAACTTCCAAGGGGCAAGCGAGCTGTCCAGTACGAAGCGAAAGGCCCGTCACAGAGAAAACTATGCAAACACTTACCTCTTGATTTCCTTCCGATTTATTGGAATTGCGACCCTCTGGTTGAAAAGTGGACTGTAACTGCGGTAGCCGTCTTCACCAAAATTATCACAAATCCACTGCGAGAACGGATTTGACTGCGACGTTGAGATCGAACGACAAGAATTGCGGATGCGGAATGCAGTAATGTTAATGTTACACAGCGGTGATGGCGGTCGAAAGTATGCTTGACGAAATGCGTTCCAAGCGAGGCGGCGGTTGCGAATGTACCTACTGGCGCCGGCCCTGCTGGGTCCTACTTCATTGGCGGAGACAGGTTAAGCGTTTGCCTATTCCCCTATGAACGGGGCATTCAATGTATATTCCAAATATATACTGGCGCAACCACACCCTGTATGAAGGTTTTAATGAAGATCTATTTTATCGTTAGGTAAGCCGTTATTTTAAAACAGATTTATACGACATTTAAACAAATTAGTTAAATCACTCAGAAATATAGGCAAAATATAGATATATCCATCCAAAATATATCCAATTTTGAATTTATCAACTTCGTCTCAGTAACCAATAATCATTACGAAAAATTTATATCGTTCGCTGTTCCCTTTGAAGGAAAATTTCCCGGTTCTATTGAGACAGGTTTTATCTCTATATATTTATATTTGATACCTCTTATTTGTTTTGAAAATCGTGAAATGGCGTGGAGGAGTGGCAATAACATTATATCATTATAATCCCCATTATCAGCATCAGCCTAGCATCCTTCTTTAACATCAATATGTACATCAACATCAAGAAGTACAGAAATACTTAATTTTGATATTGAAGAAGGGTGCTAAATATTGAAAGACACGATAAATTCTCAAATGATATCTAGTACCTAAAAGCAAAAATAACGAGCATCAAATCAGTCATCCTTCTGTGACCTCCTCTTCTTCTTTTGATGGTGGAAACTTTGATGGATTGACCACGGAGTCAGAAAGTCTGAAACCAGGCAATCAAAACGAGAAGGTACTAGTAGATATAATGAACTGCCAGGAGTGAATGATTACATGGGGGCAAAAATGTGTTTCAAGACCACCGAAAACGAACTTACAATAATGAGAACTATACCTGATTGCCCGAAAACGAGTAGGTACCTATAGGTTTCCATTGAAGAAATACAATCGATTTAGTATGTGAATAGTGGCATTGAAATGATGACATTGATGTGGCAAGATTTAATCAACCATGCGTGACTTAGTTGGGGTGACTGCTACTCATAAATGCGGAAAAGCAGATACAGTGATGAAACTATAACTTATCATTGAGTGTAATAAAGGGATCGGAGGAGTCCATGAAATATATTAATTGGCACACGAGACACATTATTTCATCGTGTTGTTGTTAACACCAACACAACGAAACAATGTGTGTCATACGCACGGCTTACACACACTAATTCGATTGTCTTTCTTAAATGGAAAAACCTATTTATACTAGTAACGATGATGAACTCCCGGGGGCCAATGTTTACATGGGGCAAAATATATTTCAATATTCCCTGAAAACAAACTTCCAAAAATAAGAGGTATGTTAACACCTGAGAAGTAGCTGCAGATGACAGGTCTACCTGATATATACATTCAGAAGAAAAAAGTAAAAATACACAGAACTCACATCCCTTGCCCCAGAACTCGCGGTTACAGGATTGGACGATCCAAATTGATGATGATGATTCCAATATATTTTTGAATTTTTCATTTAACTTAAATAAGAAAATTTTATAAGATATTTTTAGTTTCACAAATAACCTAACTAATTGCAAGTTTGTTTGTAAAAGATAGATCATTATTTAATTTTAAAATCCTTATCGTTAATAATCTCAGTAGTTACTGATAACATTACGGTATCGTATATTTTATTACTGCCATCTATTGATAATACATGCAACAAACTTATACGGAATCGTGTGATACCTACCTATAGATTCATAGATGGCAGTAGTACATAATTTGTGTTAATTTCAAAAAATTTAAAAAATTTAAATAAAGCACGTAAATTATTTTTAACGTCTACCAGTTAGGATACAACTGTTTCTCCACCCTATTCTTAAAATAACAACATTCCTAATTTGGTGATTGCTAGCAGAGCACTCGAGACAAATGTCAATATTTTTATCATTGTGACGAAAATATTGTCTAATGTAATATATGAACACTTTACAAGATATATTATGTGTGAAGCAAACTGATTTATATGAACTTTAAAAATAAATCAGTACTTTTTGCAAATAATATTCACCAAAAACTTATATTTTATTAAAACTCCAAATTTCAATGACAGGTTTGCGTGCTGATAGAACTCTGTTAGGCCCGGTTGTTTCAAATTCGATTAAAGTAAGCGGTCGATCAGAGCATAGATTTTTACGAAAACGGATCGTCTGATTGGTGGAGAACGTAAAAATCTAAGAACGCTTACTTAAATCCAACTTGAAACAACCGGCCCTTTAGACATCCATGTTGCTTTGACACCAAATAAACAGGTTTTTTAATAGAACACCAATAGTGGAGGTCCGACATTACAATCCATGTATGAACAAAATACCGATGTTTCTTTTGGGTCTTAATCCTAGGATTGGTCTGCACCAAGCATTATTAATGGTATTTTAACCGGTTCCACAATAACCGTTATTTGAGATTTGTATCTGATTATATTTATGATTGTAAACCAATTTTTTTCAAATTCGACGGGCACTAATGTGTACTAGACGAAAGTTATATCACAATTACCAAATATTTATTCAATTAGATATAAATATCAAATAATTGTACCGTGAACGTCCAGTTTAAATAGCGGTAACATGTCACATTTAATAAGAAAATGTTTATTCACAACTATGCACATTCCAAAGGTTTCATTTAATGCAAAAGTCATAAATGTAAATTTGTTCAGTAGGTAATTTCATGAGCATAAATAAATATATACCTTAAATTTTTGAGTATTGGAATAACAATCACTGAATAAGGCGGTTGGGTAACAGCGGAAGAATGTCCTCCCTCGCGAATGTTTAAGACACATTTATACTGCAGTTTTAGTCTTGTTCGTTTTTTAAATTATATGAAATAATAATGATTATTATTCATGACGTGGATTGCGAACTAAAAAAGTATTACTAATTACCAGCCACGTTGCTCTTTTAGACTAAGTAGATTTCTAGAAATTTGACTGATTTAAGTATTTACTAATATAATCTGCACATTCATTTCGTAAAATTACACTTTTATGTAAATTATCTATTACTGAATTTAGACGTTAATATCAATGTGAGGAAAAAATTGATTTTTAGTAGTAATTTCATATTTTATCTTGGTAAATAGTAAAATAAAAAATATTATTAAACTCAAAGTGTAAAGGTAACAAACTATTTTTCATCCAATTTAATGAACTATAATTATGAATTATCTCTACAATGATAACGCTTATCCATCAATAATATTACTTATCCATCAATAATATAATTTTTACAAATCAACAATGTACTATAACTTTGACGTAAAAATTGTTATTCAAAGATTATTTAAATATATTATCAAGAAAACCTTACAATACGAAATTTACTATAAATTGGATGCTAATTAGCACCATCTATGGTCAATTCGAATATATTATTTACTGTTCTTACTACTAGATTCTGCAGTCTGCGGAAAATAGTTGTTATTTTTACCGCTGTGTGGCGTTTTTTGAGAAAAACAAGATGAATCACAGAATTGCTCCAATTTTCATTTATGAAATAAACAAAAGATGTCAATCGAGATGTGAAAAGTAATAAATATTTAAATTTATTACAATACATTGTTATATTCTATACAAATATATTTTGTACAAAAAAACGTATGTAAAATAGGTGATTGATTGGGATGAGTATATTTTCAGTATATTTTTTTATTAAACATTTGAAAATATAAATCTTTATAAATATTGCGAGTTATTCTTTATTGGAGGATGCATCAATTTTTTAAAAAGTCTAGATATTTGAATTTTGTAAAAAATAGTTAACAGAAATATTTCTTGTACGTATATTATACAGGCTATTTATTTATTAATTTCTAACGATTGTTTTCATAGTTAAAACGTCTAACTAATTTGTAATGATTGCAATTTGAAAAAAACCATTAAAATTTCGAAAAATCCAAAATTATACTATAATTACTAAATTTTTTAAACGAAAATTTGTTAGATCATTTTTATCGTAGACGCGAGTCTGCCTGAAAAGTTTCAGCTCGATTGGATCACGGAAAAAGGGTTAAAAATAAGTTTTTTCGGCCGACAACAAACCGCAGACGCTACGAGTTAAAAGAAAGGAAGTAAAAATGTTCAGTAAAAAGAACGCTTAAATGATGTCTACAAATGGTTTATAAACACATTATTTCAGGCATAAAAAAGTAACCCATAAAAGCAAGTTTTTACTATACTCCCTTTCTTTGTAAAATATAACAGTAATTAAAGACGAATTAAAACATATAACATAACACTAAACTTACAGGAATTTAATATATTTCTAAAATGTCAGATGTTTTGAGCTTTGATAAGACACTTCATGCTTTGAAGATTAAATTCTAAAAACATTTGTCAGTCAATTTAGATTTTCGACATTTGTAGTGAAGTACCTATTATGAATACCGACGGAGTAATTCAAATTTAGAAAATATTCCGCGACGTTATCGGGCCGCCGTTGCTAGTAATCAAACTTTTATAATGATTCCAATTTGAAAAAATCCGAAATTTTACTATATTTTTTTAACAAAAATTTGATAGATCTTCTTGATCGTCACCACGAATCTACTTGCCAAGTTTCAGCTGGATTGGATCACGGGAAAAGGGTCAAAAATCGATCCAAAGTTTTTTCAACGGCAAGCCGGCAAGCAAGCAGACGCCACGAGTTAAAGGGAGTAAAAAAAGATTAAATAGAAAAATTGTGAATATAGAAAAATCATTATACATTATACATTTTATTGAAATGATAAGTGTAAAATCGTTAACAAAGTTTTTTTTTATATTTCAATTTCTTGATTAATTTTAAAATAAATAGTGGAAAAATTCATATATATCGTCGTATTTACTTTGGACCAAGAAAGATTTGTGATGGCCATCCCTTGTTTGGCTTTTATGGTTCCATTTGCTTCGTAAATAAGCTAAAGAGGGTTGCGATATCATTGCCTCAAACCTGAAAAAACATATTTTGAGTTGTCGCGGATAGGTCCTATTTCTGTTCACACTTGAGTTGGACATTTCGAAGTGGTCTGCTAACCTTAGTTCTGTGAACTTGTCAATATCACTGATTGTACTGACATTTTTTGATAGATTTGTATATCGATTTCAGTACTTAACCTTTTTATAATATTTTAAGTAAATATTTAGGTTGACCATACAAGTTGTCTCACACTCGGTGTAGACAACTTTAAATTCAACTCATTTAAGACGCTATGCGCTGTGCTTTGATTAAATTGCCGAAATGAGGAATATTGACTAAGATATATAAGTGTCTCATTTCTAATAGCAGAATCTTCAAAGCTAGATAACTGCCTTGATAATGAGTAGAAAATATTCAGGCAATCATGATCATGGTAAAAAGAATATCAAAGTTTGCATTTTTTTTAATATTCCTGACTTATTTTTTGCAAAAAGTTAATGTATCATTACAGTAACTTATTTAGATTCAGAGAAATTCATTCGTTTTAATAAAAGTCGAATAAAATTATAAAAACCTCGCAAATACATGTTTTTACAATGTTTTATTTGAGTTGCATTGAAGCGAATGAATTTTTCAAAATTGATACACTTTACTATGATGATAGTTCAACTTTTTGCAAAGAATGAGTGAGAAATATTGAAAAAAAAAGCAAACTTTGATATTGCAAATCTCCTTGATTATTGATATTAGGTCATGGTTACTTGAACATTTTTGACTCATTACCAAAGTAGGAATCCACTTGTAAAGTTTTTTCTACTAGCTATGAGACATTCTGTATACATAATGTCTCACAGCTAGTAGACGACTTATTTTATAAAATTTGTCGTCTATTTTGGATCCATTAAAAATATTTTGTATGTGAATACTGCTTTGAGATATCTACGTCTACGTGTCAAGAATTTTACCATCAAGAGTGTAGATGAGTCTTTAAAGTGATTAAAAATTACTTAAAAATAACACTGACTAAGCTGCAATCAGACGGCGCGGGAAGTAGTTGGATTATAGTTTATATATGTAGAAAGGTAGTGAAATAAAAATGTATGATTCCAAAAATTCTAATAAATCCAAAAACAAAAATATAATTGATAAAAAATAAAATAATTAAGAATTTTTAACGATAGTCATTTATTATATATTTCATTTTACTTTTACATACATAGATAGATTTATTTTACATATGTTACATTTCTCGTAATTAATTAATAAATAATAAACATTCATCTATAATTTTTCATATATTTTTTTATACCTATTAATTAAATTTTATATTATAAGCTTTGAAAATTTAACTATTATTTACATACATATGTAATATTCCATTGACTAACATCACACTAATTCTTAATTCTTATAGATTTAAATATAAATATAAAATGTCAAATATAATATGTATAAGGTTCAAAAAGAGATGTATAAGGAATAGAATATGATATGTTTCTGAATGATATATTAAACAAAATAATTAAAAAGGCTACATTTCGAGTGAGAAAATATTTGTACTAAGTTCAACTATTTTAATTATATGTTGTCCAAATATTTTTGAAATTTTGTCTAATAATATTTGTTTTCTGAATAACTATGTAATAAAGATTATAAATGAAAACAGTAAAGATGATTGTAGTAGGGAGAGATAACTCTTTAATTAACTTTAATTTTATAATTGAATTACATATTTATGAATTTTGAACATAGTGATCGATTAAATCAACTGACAGTGTGTCAAAGCTAGTCAGAGTATTTTCAGAATATTTTGATTATATTCAATTTTTCAAGAACACAATACTGGATTTTATCACCAGGGGGCCAAGATTAATCGAGATTAATATTACATATAGATGTCTCATTGAGTCGAAACTATTTTTTATATGGGAAAGTAGGTGTGGAAGACTTTTTGGGCATTCATAGGGCTAAGCACCTATCGTACGGCTGGCTTAAGTGATCACTTTACAGAATGTAACGTTCACCAATTCCACCCACGACAGACTACCGCATCTATCAATTTATTCCAAAAATATGCGGTAGTCTGTCATGAGTGGTATTGGTGTATAATACATTGTGTAAAGTGATCACTTGAGCCAGCCGTACGACAGATTGTAAGCCCTATGAACACTCAAAAAGACTTCCACATCTACTTTCCTATACAAAAAATTGTTTCGTCCCCATAGGGCATCTATCACATATCTTGTTGAAAGTGTTTTCGGTTCAGTGACTACGATAAAAACACAATGAATATATTCTCTCGAAGAAGAGTTTGACCAATAATTAGTTTTTAATACTTCAATATGATTTTAAATCATTTTAATAATAATTTTCATAGTTTTTTTTTTGAAACAGGGTATTTTGGCTGCATATTTTAATTAGAAAACCAAGCCTTATCTCTTAGCTATTACAATCAAATTATTTAAAAAGTTATGAATGTTTTTGGTTGGTATAATTAAAAAAAACATATATTTTATAAATTTCTATATTATTACATTAGGGTTTCACATAAAAAACGACAATAATGTGTTTGAAAAATTATAACATATTTTTTGTAGCTTGAATAATTTTACTCGACAGTGGTCTAACTTTTATATATTTCTAAGAAATACACTTTATTTTACTTATTAACATTAAATATGTTACACAAATTCTCATCAGGAAAATATACAAGTATTGCTTGGATCCATTTCCTTATTTCTACTGAGTACCATAAATGTACAGATGTTTTTTTTATTTCAAATAACTAAAATTATTGTATTTAAATATATTATTATTTACAATTTTTCTGATAATTTTAATTCCAAATTATTACAAAACAAAAGCAATCAATATAAATTTGTAATTTTAAAAATGCTCTTTGGCACAAACAAAATGGGTTTTATTTATTTATTAACATATTTAATACGTTTTATAACAAAAAAATGACACAATGATATGACATTGTACACTATCATTTGAAACAAATTTCAATAAATTATTTAGATATATAATAAATATACCCATTGAAAAATATATATTGCAGTAGAACGATTTAGGTACAAAAAACACATGTAATTTCGAAAAATTTCATCGTCATGTAGATATATTAAAGAAATCTATTTTAATTACAAGATATATCAAAAACAATTGAGTTGTAACTCTAGGTGGCGCGATTTACTGGCAATACAAATTTCCAAGAGTCGAGTCCCGGTTAGAACAATATCTTTTGATAAAAAAAAATTCTTTATGTCTTTCTAAATGAATATTAATTACTCTTATTTGCTTTAATAAAAATAAATAATCATTATGATTTAATAGCAATATGGTTATATTCTATAGTAACTTTAACTGTTACCTATACCGGAAACTATAAAAGTTAGTAGGTACAGTTTAGGAAAGGTACGTCAGGTATTATTTTTATATATCTTTTGTAAGTGACTTACAAATAAGATTATTTTTTGTAAGTGACTAAACAAATATATTATTTTTTGCGAGTAATTATTAACATTTTTTTCTTTACTAAAGACATCGAACTCTAATATTAATGTCATTGCCATGTTAAAATTATTTAATAAATTTTTGTTTCATAAATTTGAGATAATCTCTATTTCTGAAATGAAAGTGATTGTTTTGATTATTTTAATGTGAGTTAAAATATTGCTCAAGTTGAACGCTAGATAAAAATGTGAATGTAAATATCAATGAGCGGGGCATATTTCAAATCACAGAGATCATTATTGGATAAATAATATACTGTAAGAGGCTCTAAGAATAGAGGTTATTATTGGAGTAGTGGAAAAATTGACAAAAGATTGAAGATAGTGACAGGGTCATTGAGAGACCTTCATCCAGTGGTGCACGACAATGACTCATGTTCATTATTCTTAAATACTGTTTACTGTTTAGATTTAATTGAGTCCTTATTTGACATAAGATTTTATATATTTTAATTTAACTTTGAATGAAAGATTGTCAGAAATCTATTATTTTAACTAGGTACATCACTAACGAAATTCACATATAATTTTTCTGATTGTAATAATTATATTTTAATCGAAATACATAATAAATGATATCTTCATTATCTTACATTTGTCATGGTTAATTAGTAGATATTCGACACGTAAGTAGACCTATATATATATTTTAGTGCATTCTATGTAGCTTAAGTTTTTAACATGGAATAAAATATCGTATTTACATAAACTACCTATTATATTATAGTTGTTGAATCCTGATAAATTCACATATCTAATGTTCATAAGTATTTAACGTATAAGAATAGAAGAGATGCCTAAAAATATGTTTAAAATTTTAAAAAGGACCTAAATTCACTAAAAAAAATACTTATAGTACCTGAATATTTTTAAATACTAAATATTTGAGCAACCAATAAAGAGATTATAAAGAATATTAAAATAATACATTTACAATACCGATAAGAATCGTTCACTAATCTAAAATTAAAATATTGAAAAAGTCTTTTATTTAAATAAGTAAATCATTATTGATGTTTTTATATATTTACACACTCAATAACCCTGCATAATCTGTCAATAAGATTGCTCTCTACCATTTTCCTGTATTTCGCAATATATTTATATTTTAAAGATATTAAATAAATTTTTCCCTTAAGTTAATTTCTATAATTACAAAATACATGATATTACAACCCCTGCATCGATACATTTTTATTCTGATCGAACTGTCTGACTTCGACCCTTTTCGACTGTGACCAGTTAAATTCCTTATTTGAGTACTTTTTGGTCACTGGCACAATTCTCAATAAAATCAGCCTCTTTCCAGGTAAATAAGTTACAATCAAAAAAGATATTCGTTATATGCTTCTAGTACCCCATTATCCTTTTTAAATATCCAACTTGCATATTTCATCAGCTGTATTTATTTTCTTGGATACGTATTCATAATCACACATGTATTTATTTGATTATGCATATTTTTCTTTATTTTATGATTAGGTTTACATAGTTATGTTCATAATGTACAAGATGAAAAATGTTTTTTAATCAAATGATTTTTTTGTAAAACTGCAGTTTCCAAAAAAAAACTGCTAAGAAAAAAGTTTTCAATTAATAAATTTTCATCATAGTAAAAACAATAAACTATTTATGGCATCAAACGTGATTTGATTTTCAATTAATTTGATTCTCTTATTCTTCGACGATAGTAAAATGACACATATTTAAGAAATAAGTATAGTTGAGAATGAGAGTCATTCTAAATAAATTATTGGATTATAACATTTGACGATTAGAGAGATATTCTAAATAAATTAGTAGTTTTTAATAGTTAGACGACATCGACAGAGTCTAACAGACCGCTGTAGCTGGAATGCTGAACTCCGTCCATATCTTCGGGTCACATCTGACTATCTTTCATGTTTCGTACCGACTCCACGGAAGACCTCGGAGTGGCTCCGACGAAGGAGCACTCCCTCAAGGATCCACTTCTTCGTACAACCATGGTCTTGGTGCCATAGTCGGTGACGAAGTTGTCGTTCTTGACCCCTTCCTTGTTTCCCCTGACGGACTGGTAGCCACAGCACGGAGGGTAGTGGGAGGTCAGTATTCTCTTGAACGCGTCCCTGAACTCTGTGTTGAAGATGGAGTAGATGATGGGGTTGAAGGCGGAGTTGGAATAGCCCAGCCACGATAGAATTTTGAATGCCAATCCTGGAATAAAAAGAGGGGATCAAAAAATTTTTTTTTTTAAATAGTTTCACCGCGAGAAGGTAAAGAAATGGCACACGAGTGACAATGGCAGAAAATACTGCGTATGTTGCGCATCAACACTCTTTGAACCCGTGGCATTATTATGTTGAACATTTTTTTTGTCAAACCAGTTTTTTCTAAATCAATATTATTCTGAGGTAGCATACATCCAACAAAACCCTAATTTATCGAATTGGACAGTTTGTTCCAACGCCTAATGTCAAAACTGAACATTTCTCATGTTAATTCTCAATACCGCACCTATCAAATTGATATATTTTATGGGAATGACAAATTTTCAAACCACACAGGGTGGCAATAAAAATAGAATACACATTTGAAATAAGGTGTGCAAAATTGAGATATATACAAGGTGGAAAAAATCAATGGGCCCTGAAGTGAAACCGCTTTGAATCCTTAAGATAGATTATTTTACTTAAAGAAAACATTCCAACATTCAAAAATTTGATATACGTGGTAGTCTATCAAGGGTGGAATTAGTGAACGTTACATTGTGTAAAGCGATCACTTACGCCCAAAGACTTCCTTTCCTACTTTCCCATCTAAAAAATGGCTTCGTCTCAATGAGTCATCTATAATATAAATCTTGATTAGTGATAACAGTAGATAACACTCATAACAGAATTTTAAAACCTAAAGTTTTTAAATTAAGTTGGCAATATGATCTTATTTAAATCAATAAGTGATAATATCATAAATTGGCAAGATTATAGAAGGTGCTATTATGAGAATTAATTAGATTAGCAAAGTCAAGTACCCGATTTCCGATGAACATTATAATATGTGGGAAATAAAAGCAAAGACAGCCAAAACAATAAAAAAAATGTTTTGAATGCAGTCACCGAGGATTACTAATTTAAAGTGTACTTAATTCTAGATTTCATGTATCTATACCTTCCTAAATCATGTTTCCTATAAATTTATAGGCTTTGATTCCAATTAACTCTCAAATTCAATATAAAATAAATTGGTAATTCTCGATTACTGCTTTTATACCCCACATATGAAGTACTTGTGATCTATTTAGAGAATCTACTTGCTCTAAAAAATTTAATTATATATTTTAGGGAAAAAAGAGTGCATAAGCAACTCACATCTTTTGCGATATAAAGTACCTACTGGAATGAAAAATGTGATTTAATAATATCATTCAAGAAGAAATTGCTTTTAATTTCAAAATATTTAAAAGGTGTAATCGTGTCACCAATTTTGAAATTCTTTTTGAAAAAGCTACTTCAGAAAAAAATTTAATATTTCCCCACTGCGGGAAATTAATTTATTTGAATTGTGAGAGTGTATTTTTAAGGGTGTGATATGTTTATGGTACTTACTCATCAACCAGGCATTTAATGAAAATTTTTGCTTGGATGAAAAAAATTATAATCGTAAGAATATAAAAGCTGAAACCAACTGAATCATCACAAATTATTTATTCAAAGCGAGTCTCAACATATTAAAATATTTTTTTTCCGTATATTCTTTAACAGATATTGGATGAAAATATAAATTCGATTAAGAAATGTTTGATCGTAAGAATTAAAAAAGCTGAAAGAAATCGAGTAATTACAAATCATGATAAAATTGCGAGTGTCAACATATTCAAATAATTTTTCTCAGTTTATTCTTTAAATAAACTCTTTTCTTCAGGAACACCTTTAAAACCTGTTTTCTCATTGAACAAATGAAAAATATAGAAGAAACATAAAAGCTTATTGTTTTATTTTTGACACTAAAATTTATAAAGGTGTCTAAGGGGGTAGCGAGAGTCATACTGGTGGACAGAGTGAGAAGTGCCGACATAAGGCATACACTCGCATGGAGTCCCTATTCCTAGATATAGAAAAATAAAAAATGAGGTAGCTTGGAAATTTTCTAAGAATTCCACAGGGATGACTTCCAGGAAAAATCCTCTTGGCAAGTCCAGAAGGAAGACGACCGGTGGGTCGCTCCAGATTAAACTGGGAGAAGCAACAAAAGTGTATGAGAACAGAATGGGTCTGGACTGGTCAACACTTACCTCGGCACAACGGGAATTCGAAAGCACCTTGTGGAGTCTTTGGGACCCCAACCCTAATAGGACAAGGAGATTTAGATGATGATGATGCAATTTATATAGCTCATAGCCAAAAACACTAACAACGGTGGGTAGGTCATTGTGTGCATACGGCAAAGGCTGGCTCCCAAATAAATATGCGCAATTATCGCATGTCAAGACAAGGCGGGCCGACAAAACAATAGAAAGACAGCCAGAAGGCTAATCTGAGCTAATGAAAACTGGGAAATCGCGGCTCATGACTTGGCATAGTTGCGCCAGAGAAACAAACGAAAGGAATAGGGCTGATGCAATTTCCAAGAAAAGAAGAAAGAGAAACGAAAACGAACAAAACGCCTCTCTCAGAATTTTACTACCCACCGGATGCATACGCACAACTTGTGGAAGGATGTAAGGTTCCAGAATTGGGCTCCTCAGCCACGTTCGGATGCATAATAACACATGACCGCTGAAGAAGATAGCTGGTTATTAAAATGGCGTCGAGCTGAAATTAGTTACAATGCCAGACTCACCGTAGTCGTATTTTTTGCAGCTTCGCACAAACCCTTTTTTCGCTTTATAATTATGATGTATGAACGTACGTGGTTATGCAATAGTGCATTGAATAAAATAACAGACTAATTACCAACAATATAAATGTACTCATATTTTCTTTATGTGGTGAGGCAGGTACTGGAAACTCGTCACCCTCCTTATCAATATGTAGATATTTTTTTATACAATGTACGCATTACTAATTATGTTACTATTTGCTTTTATTTTTTCTCTATATAAGATTATATCTACGTTAAATGAATCTTTTTTATGTTAATGTTAAATTAAAAAATCTCATTAAATAAGTCTGTAATATTATCACATACCTAACTATTTTTTGTTTTTTTTTTATATTTTCTTACCATGTATGCCTTCCTGCTGGATGACCAAAAAAAAATTATTTAAACTGTGTTGCAATGTTCTCACCAGGTATGCAAGTCTTGCAGAACGCAGCCACAATATTGACGCAGAAGAACGGCACCCAGCAGACCAGGAAGACCCCCATGATGATGCCCACGGTGATGGCCGCCTTGTGGTCGGACACGTGGTACGGGGAAGAGTGCACGTGGGTCTGGACCCGCGTCCTCACGCTCTTCGTCCTGTTGTCCGGCAGCTGGACCGTCCTGGTCACGGCGCGTATGGACTTGACGTGCTTCTGGGCGTAGCAGTACAACCTGGAATGGGAACAATATTTACACTCAATTGGGGATGGACTGCCAATATATGATTCATTGGTTTGGCACTCACACTGTTTTACCAAATAATAATTTTAACAAAATGTTAGTTATCGTCGCTGAGTATATAATAAATCCTATGTGCCGTTTAGCAGGTATATTCTGAGATGAACGACTCAATTTGTCAATTTTTCATGTAAATAATGGAGATATAGTAAAAAAAACATTGCCGTTCATGAGGAAATTCGGCCTAATAATTATTATTTAAAATATTTTTTATAAATCTAGTCTGTGCAATTATTTTTTAAAAGAATTTTATTTGTTTATCTCAGAATGTACTAAAACGTCACACAGAATTAATTATATATACCTACAGCGAGTTATATTACTATATAACCATTTACGGAGATTTTTAGTCTATCGGTTTCGAGACGTACCCGTATCTTTGTCAGAACAACCACTACACTATTATGTAAACACGACTATAACCTCAACCATAGTATTATTTATACACCAATACCTTCCAAAATATTTATCACGTACGTGTTTATCTAACCGAAGGCTAACATGCACTAATGAAACCGGTAGGCTGAAAATCTGCTAATTGGTTATATACTTACATAACTAACATTTTTTTAAATGCATGACTACAAAGTTAATGCTTTAAATGTTAAAAATATTATTAATAATGATTTTAATTTACACTAAAGAAGAGTACGACCCCGGAACACAAAGCATGACCAGATTAACCAGATGTTGGAGAATGGTCCTGTTAGGAGCCTCAACAATGGTCGAGCTTGTTTGCGAAGATATATGAATGTAGATACGACGAGAGTGTGTCAGGAAAGAATAGTGTGGCGCTCTATCCTTTCTGCCTACCCCCCGGGGCAACGGCGCGATGTACACTGAATTAAACAATGTAATGCATACATGTTGTATTATTTTTGTCACTACTATAGTTTCGAGAGTCGAAGCAATTCCTCCCATCGGCTCGAAAAGACGAGAGAGACTGCTCCGACTGAGGAGGGAAAATAACTCATAATGTGTGCTGTACCAAGTTTAAATAAAAGTTATATTTTAAATTAAATGAATATAAATTAAAGTAAAAAAAACTGATATTTAGTAACTATGGAGGTATTTATTAAATTATGATGGATTTCTTCTCAAAATATTTTTATTATCTTTCATACTGTTTATACGTAAACAATATTTTAAAATAAAGAATAATAGTTAAGGATTGTCAAGATACAAGTATTGAATAACTCTTGTATTAGAGTATTAAATTTTCAATGAAATATTTATTATATTTTCTGTCCGTCGTATTATGTTCACATTTTCATCAATTCATGGTATTAAATACTTTATGGTAAAAATAAATACGTATTCCAGCAGTATTTACTGTTTTATGATATATCTATTATTTTTATATATTTTGAAATATTTTTATTCTTCTTCAAACACATAAATAAGTTGAATAAATACATTAAATAATCTTAGCTATGGGTAACAACAGCAGAGTATACAATCATAGCCAAACAAATGTAATTTTTTTTGTTGTAAAATAAATGGATAGTCTTCCACTCGCAAAAGTCAACTCAATAAAGGATCTGGGTGTCACGCTAGACTCTAAGCTTATAGAGCCCTATAATAATATCATTAACAAAACATGAACTATTAGTAAGACGACATAATAGAGAAATGTATACCTCTCAAAATGATAATTGATTCAAAATCTATTAAAAATATTGTTGAATTATTTGGATAACTTATTTTCAAAATGCAAAATGCATGCGGAGAATATCCTATTACCGTTTTACACAAGATATTTAGTGGAGATTTTCATTATTACTCCCTTTCTTTTAACTCGTAGCGTCTGCTTGTTTCAATTAGAAAGGGAGTATAATAAAAATTTGGTTTTTATGTGTTAGTTTTTTTTTTTCTTTATTTGACATAAATTTTCATGTCAACGCCGTATAAGATGCTCTGAGTTATTGAAAATAAGGCAGCACCCTAATAATTTTGGTTATTTTTCTACCATCATACATGTTGTGTTGTACATATAATGCCGTGTAGTACTGACCCCAACATTGATGCTGATATTCTTGCAGATATCCTATTATCATTTAAAAAGTCACTTCTACACAAAATCCATTTTCTTGACAATAACCTGAACTCATATAAAACATAAAATCAATTATTTATTAACATATTCTTACACGATCACATTGCATTGATGCCTACACTAAAAATTTATATACTTGTTGCTAGAGCTGGTCGAAGACACATAGCTGGCTGAATGTTTTTTTTTATGTAGCATCGAGCGGATAGCGCTCGAATGATTTTCGGAATCGTAGGAGAACGTCATTTAGCGCCCTTGGAATATCATTTAATGCATGAGAACAATAAAGGCCTTACAGCAGAAACATATATGTTATTTTCTTAACGTTTTTTATATTCATTTGTGACTAGTTGTGAAAAAGGTAAATATCTCCATATCCGAGCAAGAGATCAAATAATTAATTATTTTGTGACTAGTTGTGAAAAAGGTAAATATCTCCATATTCGAGCAAGAGATCAAATAGTGAATTATTTTGTGACTAGTTGTGACAAAGCGAAGCATCCACTACGGATCCGAGCGATGAATTAATTTTTGACTATCTACGATAAAACCAAGTGTCCCCTTCAGATCCGTTAAAGATCGAACTGTGATTTCATTTTGTGTGAAAGTGTGACAAAGGGAAGTACTACACTCAGATCAGGATCAGACCAGATCCGTTTATGGGTTTTACACCCAGATTCTGTTAGTTTCTCGCTAAAATTAAATAAAGACCTCACCTGCAGTATATCCCGATCATGACGATGCAGGGCACGTAGAAGCTGATGCAGCTGGAGACCACCGCGTAGGAGGGGGTGAGGTCCAGCGCGCAGGTGGGCCGCGGCTGCGGCGGCAGGCGGGCGGCGCCCTGCGGCCGGTGCAGCCCCAGCGAGATGGGCACGAAGCTGATCAGGGCCGCCAGCAGCCAGATAGTGGCGATGGTGCCCACGGCCACGCGCCGCGTCACCCATCTGCCGTACCTAAATTCAATCATCCATATTCAGGGTTTTGCTTTTACAAAGTTCACTTTGCAGCATGGGATAGTTGGATGGGGTGGCGCCTTTAAATCTGTACCGTGGCATGTATCAAATCAAGACCTGATTGAAACTCAGAACAAGGAACTAACGCAGAGCGTAGAGGCATACGCAGAGCAACAGGCCCGCATGCGGAGCAAATTCATTTCGCTACCCGCTTCGAGTCGTGCACCAAGCTTTCGTTACTCTCTCTAGTTCTTAATAGACCAAGAGCCAGCGAACGTCAGACTTAAGCCATGTATTCACTAGGGGACAAATCGCGAAACATTCCGCTCGGCATGTCGCATCAACATCTACGCTGTTTCGGGGACAATGACGCGGTCATTTGACGTGTACACACCGGGACTCGCATATCTTGTCGCGGAATTGTCACTCGATGAGGTTATGATGACAGCTGCAGTATCTAATTTGGCGAAAACGGGGTTCCGCGCAATTCGAAATGTTTTTTTGGGTCGCAATTTCAAATTAACGAGGTTTTACTATAGTAAATTGAATATTATTAAAAACAAGGTCCTTTTTGCAAATAATTATTGTTTTCCACACGTCGCGGAAATGTCGCCCTATGAGGGTATGATGACAACTGCGTATCTGTTTATGTTAATGAGTTTATCGAAACATAAGAGGAGAAAAAAGAGGAGAATGCGATATTATTTACTGCAAAGAGAAAGAAGGACGGACATTCTATGCGATCTTCGATCGATACAGCTCGATGAGTTCAAGAACAATTTCGTTTCCCCACACTGTCATCTTGACAGATACAGCGCACGCGTATTCACTTGTAAACATACCACGTGGTACTGACGCTTCGCGTAATGTTGCAGTGAGCTCGCTCGGGTACCGTGCGCATGGCAACGTTGCCACGGCACGTAGAAATGCCGCGCTATGTTGTGCGCGCCGTCGCGGACCAGTGCACGACGTTGCAACGTCACGTAGACTCTATGCCGCGCGTGCTGTTGAGGGACAATTTGTACCCTAGTGAATACATGGCTTTACATTACAGTGTCAAACCTGAAATATTTTTTGTGAAAGAACACTATAGGAGGTAGGAAGTTTTAATATACATTTGAATTTTCGCAGATAACAGGTAATACAAAAAATGTGCAAGTAAAACTTTGTAAAATTGTAAAAATAATGTGTTGCACATATAATATGTATTGTGCTGACATTGATGCTGATATTCTTGCAGATATCTTATCATCGTTCAAAAACTCACTCATACGCAACATCCATTTTCTAAACGATGACCTGAACCTATAGATCCATTAAATCAATTATTTATTAAATACAAAACGCACTACATTCAAACACTAAATATACAATACACATAAATGTACATGTAAAATATATTTAAATGCAAATATACATTTTGCTAGAGCGTGCCGAAGACACCTTTAATTGGGATAATGGGCATAGTCTTCAATTTTAATGTTTTATTATCAGAGTATCATGTACCTATTGTTCTGTTAGTTGCTCTAATAAATAATAATAAAAAAACGTTATATATATATGACACTAAAAATTAAAAAATAAATACTCGGCAAAATTTTTTTTGCCTCCCTCTCCAAATAAAAGGTGGGCGCTTACATATTGATTTACACAGATAACAAAATTCTGTTGTTGATGGAGATAAAGTGCCCACAATTTTATTTGGAGAGTGATGAAAAAATTTTTGTGCGAAATTTTATTTTTTTAATTTTTAGTACATTTCAATGTATGCGTGGTTTATAATTTTTGAACGCAAAATAGCTTTCTATTTTTTAGTTATAATTTTACCCAGCGTAGAAAAACTTCGGTGAGTTCATTATGATTTCTCTTAATTTTTTTTTTGATTATTTAATAAAGATGGATTAATTGATTAATTAGTAAAACTGAACGAAATTTCAGCTTGATTGGACATGGAGAAGCTGGTGATTTCATCCAGACAAACAAACAAACGGATGAAGTTAATATAATCGTGGTAAAATAAATAACTATGTAAAATACAATTTCAATTCTTATTAAAATTGGTACGATAGTATTTGAAGTAATTCTATTTTGCAAAACTAATTTATGAGTATTTCAAAGATTTTGTGCTGTAGTAACGGGCGATTCAATTTGAATTACATACAATGTTCCTTGTTAACCGTGGTACTTAAGATCGCTCGGAAACTTCTCAATATTGTCGGATGCTGTAATTTTATTTTCACTTGAATACATCAAAAACTTGACGACAAATCGAATGGAAATACTATTTGGTACACAAATTTGAAAGGAAACTAACGCTGTATTAAATTTAATAATATTATTTGGTCGAGCGATATTCCGCTTCTACATTTCACAATTCATGGGAAATATTTATAAATGTTATATAAAAACTTTTTTCGATTGTTGAGATTCAATTTTTAGAAAAAAATTATTACCTATACAAATTTCAATTCAAAGATCTATTATTAAAAATCTAATTTTAATAAAAATATACGATTCAGATGAATCCGTTTGTAATATTCTGAATTGGAATATATTATATTTAATTAATTTGAGGTGAAGCGGATACCTGGAGTCATCTAGCGGCGCTCTAACTAAATCTAACGCACCAACACGGAGTAGTCACCGAGCTATCTTACCGGATTGGCCAACAGGGGAACCGGGAGCCCAGACCAGCGGCGCGACTACCACCATTCTTTTATGGTACCCCGGTGGTGTGGTCCAGTCAGCGATTATAATATTTAAACTCTGAAGCTCGATTACTCATATTCATCGGCGCGAAAAATTTGATGACTTCAATTATTAACCTTACTTAATACAGCAGTTTCATTCAAGTAAGTGTATTCTTTTTCCAAGACGATTTCCTCGAGTGCACAGGAGAGAACAAACCTTGACCGCATCTGCATCCCAAAAAATTTAAATAACAATAACTATTTTTTTTTCACTTAATGAGACAGCATTTTGAAGTACAAATACTGCTTCGAATATTATTTTTATTTAATGTGGTATCCATAATATAAAATACCAAATTATTTCCACATGCGAACAACAACAGGGGCACTATATTCAAATGCGGGTAATATTAAACTGTCCGCCGCGCGGTCATTAGTGCCCGCCACGCGGCCATTGGTGTCTGCAATTGGCAATCAGGTATACTGGCTGCTGCGCGGCTGATAGTAGCCGCTGCAAAGCTATTAGTGTCTGCGATTATCTATCACCCATTGCTTGTTGCTTTTATACGATTTAGTTATTTTTTAAAAGTGGTAATGACAAAACCACGCACGGCGTACTGGGTTTTTGAAACAATGATAATATAGCTAATCATCACCGTGGATGCTTTTAACTTAACATATTTAAAAAAAACGCATGTTTTATCCTGAAAATCAAACGCCAAAAATATAATTGTTTTCAAAAAAAGTAAAATTTACCTACATGCGGAAATTAAAATTTCGATATATCACACCGTAGAGTGACTCGAATGTCAAATAATGCATATTTAATATTTCTACACATTAAATAATATCTAAATGTATTTTAAAACTATCCGTACTCTTCGTTTTTTTTGTATCTGTGCTACTCATTGAAGATCTGTCACCGTGGATGCTTTCAACTTGACACATTTCAAACAAAACTTTCGGCAGACCTAGCGCAATCATAATATAAGTACCTATATAATATAATAATAAATTCATTAACTGGGTACATACACATTGTTTTCGCCGCCTACACGCATCTCTCTATTAAATTACATTTATTATTTTCTATTCTACAAAATCTTCATACAATATAAATCATACGAAGATTGACGGAACCATCAACTGGAAATACTGAAAGGAAAAACACTCTTTGTTCTCTAGTTAACAGGTACAGAACATGTAAGCGAAGACCCTTATATATTAAGATATATATGATCTTTCACTTTGTTCGTGAAATATTACATTTTTGAAAACATTTTCGTGGAAAAAATTAAAATACGCTTTGTTATTATAAGAAAAAAATAATCTTAAAACAAAAGTAAAATGAAATAAAAAATTTTGGCAAAATTTTATTCATGAAAAATGGGAGAAAAATGACTTTTTAAAAATATTTTTTCTTTTTCAACAACAGCAAAATAATTTTGTGGTGACACTTTGAATATAATGATTTATTTTTATTTGTAGATATGTTCTTAGAACATACTTTCATGTAAAAATATTGTTAAAATGTATACTGGTGTATGAAAGGAGTTGCCTATTTTAGTATAAGTTTATATGTTAAAATATTTCGTAAGAATTTCATGCATACATTAAAAAGTATATTGCTTATTATTCCACTTTAAAAAATAGAGGTATCATTACCAACTACGAAAATGTGTCTTATATAATTCATGAGAAAAGACTACAGACTACATGTCTTAGCATAGCCCATTTAAAAAAACGAAAGATTCTCGGATTTTAACATATTATAGAACTTTTAAAAATTTTAAAATGTGTGGATGTTCTTACGATGGAATTGGTGAACGTTGAATTGTGTTCATACTCTCATACAGGTTGTAAGGCCTAGGCCATCGTATAAAAAGACTTATATTCCACACACGTCACTTATATTCATAGCTTCGTCTCTGTGAGACTCCTTTAATTTATCTTAAGAATGTACTTAGTTTTCGCCACTAATTTTTTGAAAATACCAACTTGTTTCGGGGCCAATGTTTTCTTCATCAGGAAACAACGTATACGTTGTATCTTAATGAAAGGACCATTGTATATTCACACCACTTCACCATCTGTAGATTCACATCAGTACGTAAAACTTTCCCAAGACATTTCTATTCGATTAGTTTTATTGAGTTATTTTTAACACAAAGGTATCACAAATCACTAATATCCACCCCACTCTCAAAAAAAATCAAGATACTAAAAAATGCATTATTTAAAATAAATCGCACGATTAGTTTCGTTGAGCATAAGTTAATGAATCCAACAGTTTTGTTAACTAATAACCACACAGTATAAAATTTGTACAGAGACAAACTAAATCAGTTCTTAAGAAAAGTGTGTTAGGTAACAGCGGCGGAATGTTTCTCCTTAGCGTATATTAAATACGCATTTATATTGCGATTAAATTATTTATTCTTGCGTTATTAAAAACCCTAGTAAACAAAACGTTTAAACTAAGCTAAACGCTTGTGCTATGACAATAGGACTAATTTGTTGGTGTCCTGGAACGGGACTCAAATAACCAACCACCGGATCATTAGGCAAGCGTCATGAAAACTACACCAACAAACTTATTGAACGTACTAAGGTATTATAAAAAAATTGAAATGAACGTAGTTTTTTTTTTAATATGTGAAACTTAGTGGAACTAAACATGAAATTGAAACGTGAGCATGTCTTTATATTTTTTAGTGATAGTTAAACAGTGAATTTAACCGGTAACAAATGGTACAGTTTGATTTGTAGTATGTAGATTTGTAGATGGTTGCTCATCGAACCGTGAAAAACCAGTTACTAATCATTGACACAAATCTAAAATAACGGTTATGTTTCATCGGTTTAAATACATTCACTAATATTATGCTGGTCTATGCTCAAAATGGATTTAAGTGGACCTTTGAAAATTGGCCATCCATTTGAATTTTTTTTTATATATATTTATTAATTTTTTGATATTTATTACATTATACATATGCCAAACTGCACAGCAGTTTTACGACATGGTTGCCTTCAATATTTGACAATAATTTTTATTTTATAATGAAGATAGTAGGTCATTTTCGAGTGTTGCATGTTTTTTTACAAGTGATACATGATATGTAATTATAAATTAATGTAAGATTAGGTACATAGCTTTAATATACATTCTTTTAGCTTGTACTTTTTTGAAGCCAATGGAGTTTTTTTGTCTTGCATCATCTCAAAGAATTTTGTATCTAATTTATTAAAGATTCTTGGCACAGTATAATCTAATTTAAGAAATATTTATTTCCTATGTATCTGCTTTCATTCCCTTCATCCTGACTCGATCTGGAGGTGAGGAAGTACCTGAAAGGGTCCTTGATGTGAATGTATCTATCCAGAGAGATGGCGCACAGGTTGAGGATGGACGCCGTGGAGCACATGACGTCGCAGGCCACCCACGTGTCGCAGAACTGCGCGCCGAACACCCAGTAGCCGAGCAGGTCGTTGACCCCGGCGAAGGTCATGACCATGGCGGCCACCAGCATGTCCGCGATGGCCAGCGAGGCCAGGAACAGGTTGCCGATGCGTCTCAGCCCGCGGTCGGTGTAGATGGCAATGCAGACCAGCACGTTGCCGGCCACGGACATGAAGATGAGCACGGAGAGGAAGATGCCTGCAACAAAAGTATGCACTTATGTAATTTTTAAAATTTTCTTGGGTATTAAAGAGTTAAGGTTGTTATTACGGTCGTTAGACATATTTAACTGTAATTTCGGATATTTTTAGCTTTACCTTTAATCAGTCCGACCTCCACCTCCGCGGGTAAAGGTCGTCCTCGTGATGACGTTGGATAAGTATCCAACGAAACGTCGAGATTCGCTTCTCGGTAATGCATACGGTGCGTATAAAATATCCGAAATTAGAATTAAATATTTTCTTGGGTACGTTTAAGAAAGGCCATTTTAAATTATATTAAAAAAGGATAGCTTTTTTACTTTAATGTTTATTTATAACGATTAGAATCAATCCATTTTATGTGACCCAAAAAATAATTTTGTTTGAGTTTTCCCGTATTCCCTTATGTTAGCTTAAAAAATATTTTTTAATTTTTATCGTATAAGGTTCCAAAATGGCAACCATTTTTTTCCATTCCGTTTTTCGCATTTTCAGGCTTCAATATTTTTCTAAATTACCCAATGCTGGGTTATCCTTGAATTTTCAAATAAACTGCATTTTATTCAATTGAAATATGGATGTTGCGAATTAGTTATTGGTTCATGCTTCCACTCCATATAATTGGATACCTAATTGAAATATATCTCAGAAACAACTCAGTGAGATTGCTTTTATACTGCTCATTTATTGAATGACGAAAATATAAAATCGATAGAAAAATTTATATGAAATACTTATAATTAAAATGCAAAAAAATATCAATATTACCAAAATCAATATAACCACGAATTATATTACATAGGTATATTAGATTCATAATGTATGCAATAAAATAATTACAATATGTAAGAATTTACCGTACACAACAAAAAACTGACGTAAATATGCCAATACGTGTATGTATTGTGGGGGGAGTGGTACGAGGAGCGCAGTACGTGGTGTACAGAGCAGAGTACGCACTGCAGAGTTTGTTCTTCGCTCTTTAGTAGCGGCTACGTTTTTACGGGTCTTACGCGTCTTTATACTGTCGTTTACTTTACATTTACTTTTCCATTGATACATATATTCACTAATGTGTATGTAAACCATGTTATATATATATATATAAATGATTAATATGTGTTAAAAATATTCATATTTATCTGACTTAAAAATGGAAAAAAAGTGTACGGCACCAGATGGCGCGATTCAATTTTTGCACCATGTGGAAAGTTTAAATGGCATTATTTGATTAGAGAAATGGTGATTTTTTTTAACTAAATAAATATTAGTTCAATATGGAATACCAACTAATTTATCAAGCTTAGTCTGACGTGTTTCCCCCACAGATAAGTCAAGAGAAAAGTTTTGGAACATAACATCAACCAAAACTTTCTGCATAATTTTCTCTTTTGATCGATGGGGTTGGCATAGTGAATTTTTTTTTCAATATTGATCAAATGGTGACTTTTTAAAATTTATTTAAACACCTATCTAAAATTTTACGTAATATGAAGATGATGAACTAAGCTCATTAAATTGCAAAATTAACCTTTAGATTGTTATAGCTTTTGAGGTGTTTCTCAAATCATTTGTGATACAGAAATAAAGCAGTTATATTCTACATGGAATTTGAAACAAACCTAACTATATGTGTAAGATATACAGGGCGTAACAGATTTTAAAAAATGCAGATTTTTAAAGTCGCTTATTTACATAATTATAATTATCACTATAATATATTGTAACTAACGATCATCATCACCATCACTTTACAACCCTTGGTCTTGGCCTCAAGGGTCTTCCTCCACTCTTCTCGGTTTAGTGCTAGCTCTCTCCAGTTCAGAAGCTTCAAGGCAGATATGTTGAGGACATTTTCAGTCCATCTTAATTTTGGCTTTTCTAAGCTTCTTCGCCCTACCAGAATATAATTAATGGTATTGGGGCATTATTCCATTAACATTTTCAACTCATAATTAAAGAAGAATCTTCTTCAAATGCGTATATCGGCGCATTTTTTCGGAAATGTTTGTTTTTATTAATCATTTATAACAGAATGCATATGGTAACACTTTTGAGACAATAGTAGATAGAATTTGTGTTTTTAAAAGTCAAACATTTACATATTCCAGAGAAATTTACAGGAGTAGTGACAGATTTTTTGTATTTATCTGAGAAACACCTCAACGTACCTTTGCTTATATTTCCCTAATATTTTTTTTTATTTAAAAAAAAAATTCGCTTCAACAGGTCATGAGGCCCAATTGCAAAACCGAAACATATCACAAAAACTCCCAAGCTTGAGTAAGTCACATATTTTTTTTTAATTTTGACCTCACCGGGAATCGAACCAATACAATGTCTTGCCCACTGGACTAGGAGAGCCGTGGGCTAACACATATTGAGAAAGAAGTATATTATTGTTTCGCATGTAATTTTATAGAACTCGATAATCACACATATTGTAATAAAAACACCTTTTATCTAGTTATACATTTTTAACGTTTATAAGATGAGATTTTGATATTGTTCTCATATGGTGAAACGCGTCTTATAAAAATTAAAAATGTAGAACTATAAAACAAATGTTTTTATTTCCATTTATATATTTTATATCATATAATTTAATATAAGACGTATATAATATACGTCTGAACGATATATATTAGGTCCTTACATATGAAATTGGCGCTTAGTATGGGAGGAACATAAAGCCGATTTTTTTTTATTATAATATATTTATTTAATCAAAGTATGTACCATTGCTATCTATGCACTTTTGCCATCTCATAGGTAATTCATCGATCCCTTTACTAAAAAAACCATTCGGACGGGAATCAATAAAATCTTTGAAGGCGGTTTGGACTGCCCCATCGGAGTTGAATTTTTTCCTTTGCAAGAAGTTATCCAAATTTCGAAAAAAATGGTAATCTGTTGGGGCAAGGTCCGGAGAGTACGGTGGATGTCTTAAACATTCCAATTGAAGCTCCTCTAATTTGGTAGCCGTCTGTTGTGCAGTGTGTGGTCTAGCGTTATCATGAAGCAGCAGTGGCCTAGAGCGATTAACCAGCCTCGGTTGTTTAGCAGCTAGCTTTTCCATCATGGTTTGCAGTTGCTGACAATAGACATCTGCCGTAATCGTCTGGCCAGATTTAAGAAAGCTGTAGTGAACGACACCAGCACTAGTCCACCAAACGCTCACAAGTAACTTTTTTGGAGTCAATTTTCGCTTGGGGCATGGTTTGGCTGGTTCGGCAGGGTTCAGCCATTGCGATGAGCGCTTCCGATTATCGTACAGGATCCACTTTTCATCACAGGTAATGATTCGATTTAAAATCCCTTCATTATTGTGCCGGTTGAGTAATGCAACGCAGCAGTCAACGCGCGTTTGTTGATTTGCTTCACTCAATTCGTGAGGTACCCACCTTTCAAGCTTTTTCACCTTACCAATTTGCTTCAAGTGGATTAAAACAGTTTTATCACTAACACCGCAGCCTGCAGCTAACTCGGATGTGGTTTGCGATGGATCCGCTTCCACAATAGCCTTCAATTCTTCATTATCAACTTTGGTCTCCGGCCGTCCACGGGGCTTGTTCTGCAGGTCGAAATTTCCAGAACGAAAACGTTGGAACCAAAACGCACTGTGTTTTCTTTTGCGGCACCGTCGCCATACACATCATTAATCCTTCGAGCCGTTTCTGCAGCACTGGTGCCACGGTGGAACTCGTACTCGTAAATAACGCGATATTTCAAGTTTTTCATTTTGTAAACTGAGTGACGCAAAGAAAAAAACAATTGAGGAAAAAACAAATGAATTATAATTTTCGAAACACAAATACATGAGTAAATAGCTGTATAAATTTGGATTTGGAATTCCTAACCAAAGAGAAGATATTTGAGATCAAATTTGCCAGTACGGCAAAACGCCAATTTTATATGTAAGGACCTAATATTTATCCAATATATTATGGAAAGCACAACATAATAAGGAAACTGAATTTAGTACAGTAGTATAAAATAATATATATAAAATTTAAGCAAAAATTAATATCTTCTTTTCGTGAAAGCTGTGAAATGAATTTTAATGATAAAATATGAAAATATAGTCTAACGCCATTTTTTCCATGAGAATAATGTAAAATCTCATCATCTTATTGCGTAAGAAAATCAAATTACGCAAGTCATAGCAACTTTGTAAAATAAATACTTTGCCTTTTCAGGGGATAATTTATCATCGTCAAAAAAATATAATTAAATAAGAGATTTTTAACATATAAAAAGATTTCAGTGAAGATTATTCTAAAGTTAATTAATCATTAATTAAATCGTACTTGAACAAAGAGAATCTGATGTCTTGAGATCCCAAACATAATTGAATTAAAATTAATTTGGAAAATGAATGGGACTTGATTTTCTCGATTTGTAAGGGAAAATAGGATATATTTTATCCTTCTAGAAGCTTTATAGAAAGTGTTGTATGATCAAAGAGCAAAATCCTGTAACTTGGAAACAAGGATCTGACTTCGGACGTAACTCGGGAAGCTTTCGTCGTTGCTGTTGCAACTCCAGGATATCTGCCGTGTTCCAGCTGGTCACAACCTTAACATGCTAGGATATAAACAATTTAATAGTTACTCGATTTTAACTTATTTCACTTACTGTAGTATACTTAGGTATATTGTATAATGTATTAATATTTTATTTCAATGTATCATCGTAAACTGTAACTGTACTAATCACCTTGTCTTAAATGACTATCCATTAGGGTCATTCTGACCTGTCGATAGTCTTTAAATTTAAAAAAAATAAATAAAAAAAATAAAAAATAAAAATAACCAGACACGGTAAAAAGTTTCTACTTTGTTCATCTTTGAGCGGGGGTGCTCTCGTAAATTTTATTGCATGTGTTTTATTTATATTAATTATATATTATTTCATTTTTTAGAAATTATTTAACAGTAAAAGCTAGAAATATTTCTTATATTCAATCTCACAAAAATATGTCGTCTTTCGTCAAAATTTTACTTTTATTAGAATATTTTTGCAAATAAAATTAATTAAATAATTAAGGTTTTAATTTTTGTGCTTTTACATTTTTTCTGTTCATTTAATTATTATTTCATATAATAAATAGATCAACAAAATATTACGTAGTAAATTTAATGACGAAAAAAATAAATGAAATTAATCCTGCTCAAAGGTAAACCACTCTTTATTATTAGTAACTTTTATAATTGATTATTTGTTTTCACTTAGAAGTTTTAACTTTTTTGAGCTACATACATATATTGTAAGATGTGAAGAAAAATTCAATTAAAAAACTAAAAGTTTTCATTTCATATTTGCAATATTAAGCGAAAAGATTACATCAACAGATCTATTTGTTCTAGAACCCTTTTTATCTAAAAATATTTTAATCTATTTTTTTAAAATTATCTTCTATTGTCGCATTGAGGATAAATTTTTTATTGTAATGGATGTTGCGCACGTGCGACGTGCAAGAAACAGGTTTCGCGCCTACCCCACGCGTCGGTCTCGAGTCGGGTGACGCTAAGAAAGGGAGTAATAAAAAATGTCGGAAAATCCAAAATTGTACTATAATTATTAAAAAAAAATTAACGAAAATTTGTCAGATCATTTCTATCATTGCCACGAGTCTGCCTGTAAAGTTTCAGCTTGATTGGATTACGAAAAAAAGGGTTAAAAATCGATCCGAAGTTTTTTTGGCAGACAACAGATAAGCTACGAGTTAAAAGAAATGGGAGGTAAAAACGAAATCACACATACGCCTGGAGCGCGACTCGAATCCCGGTCGCGCAGTACAGCTACGCAGCGACCAACTGACTTAGCAACCTCCGGTTTTCCTTAGATCGTCAAAAATATACTATATATATACCAGTGGCGTGCAGCGCATACAGGCAAAAAATTAGTAAGGATTCTGAGAAACAAATTTTAATTAAATAATCCTTATCTTAAGAAAAAGTTGATTTAAAATTCTAGTCGTAATTCGTCCTACGGCTAGAAGTTTTATTTCTGACGTTTCCATTTAACGTGACGTATCTGTTTTTTTTCGATTTAAAATTCTAGCCGTAATTCGTATTACTGCTAGAAGTTTTGTTTCCGACTTTTCTGTGCTTAACTTCATGTCAATTCTTCATTTATTTCGCCAACCAATTTGTTCCACAGATAAAGTCAAGTCGAGAAAAAAACCGTGTATTTTTAATGCTGCGAGTTTTGTGCAATAGAGTCCTTCTTCGAAAGGTCCTATGCTAGGGCACGTCATGCAGAAATGTTATTTTTTACAAATTCCACCCAAAACTTTCGGTGTAAATTTTATGTATTTTCTATGGTAAATGTAAATACGAATACGACACATACCATCTGTTATCTGTCATATCATAATGATATCATAAAAAGTTTGATTTATTTTTGTGAAAAGAAACGTATATCTGAAATTCGTATTGTTCCCGATTTAATTATATATAAATCGTCTTCGAAATATATTGAAATTTTTTGCTGTATTAGCTATACCTATATAAAATATTTATTTATTTAGGAAATATTGTTTACAATACTTCTTTTATAGTGCAGTTATTTTAGTGAATTGAAGCTACTCAAAATAGTTCATTATATATGGTTAATATAAAAAAATATATATATACCCTTATAGGTATATGCGTATATATATATTTTTAATATAGGTATATAGTCGGTCACAGCATAACCTAAGTTTATACCCACTGCACGCCAATTATTCATATATTTTTTATTTAGTTCTAAATAATTCCGTTACAATACTAAAAAAAATACACTATAAAATGTATTATTATTAAGTACAATCTTGGAATATTTTGCTTATTTTAATACTTCCATAATAAAAATATATATATATATTTATACATAGAATTGATTTAATCTTAAATATATTATGTAGAGTCGATGGTGGCATCCCATCTGGTCGCCATCCTGCGGCCCGGGTGTTCTGGGTTCGAGTCTCACTCAAACCGTGTTTTTTTTTTAAAGCGTACATGTTTTTTGAAAAGGAACAACGTCTCAATAATAACGACGAAATATTAAATTCTTGTCATCTGTCAGATTCTGTTTACATGCGAGTTCACGAATGTTTCGTTCGTTTTTAAGAAGGTTTTTATTTGTAAATGTATTAACTTCTACCGCGCATACACGATTACACGCACCATTTATTTTATTTTGATTTGTATTTGACAACTAATGATTATTAATTTCAAGAATTTTAATCACCATTTAAAAATTGAAATAAATTATAAAACACAAAAAAAGATAAACCATCCATGCCTCTATAAATAATTTATTTTACAATAAGCCATGTTCGTACATATAAATTATTAATTGTCACATTGTGTGGTAAATGTCATTAGTTAAGGATTTTTAAATTATTTTTTTGATATCTAAAAATTTTTTATCCACGTGCTGTATTGTATCAATAAATATAAAATACAAAAATGATAAATTCTGTTTTCAATTTCGTAAAAAAAAACAAAATAAAGAAGACCTTTTTAAATTACATGTATATTCCTCCAACACTTGACAATATAATTTGGCAAGTAAATAAGTTTTTTTGATGTGCAAAAAACATTTTAGATCACAACCGCCAAAAAAATCATGTCGAAGTAATCTCAGGAAAATACGTGACAAAAAATAAGCTATAAAAATTACCTTGGTATCTACATATTTTATTCAGTACTCATAAATATAAAACTTATATTTTGACACATTTTGGAAATTCACGAATCTAAAAAGCCACAGCATTCACGTGTTGATTTAATAAAATGTGTCCTTTTGCCTCTCGGTTAGTAAATACATACGCAAATACCTTTCTTGTGAATTAAATAACTAGCTGTGTAAGAGTTTCAATTAAAAAAATTATACATACGGTGTCTTTATCTTACCTGCGTATCACAAATAATTCTTGAAACGTCAAATAAATGTCTATTCCCAGTGAAGTGTACACATTATTAAAATGAATTTTAAGCTTTTTTATCTTCTTTCAAAGAATTATCTTCTTCACAAATTTCAAAATGATTTTGTAGATTTTGTGATTTTTTATATATTGAAAATATTAAAAAGCTTCAGGGCCAACAGTCCCTTCGTCAGGATGTATACCAACAACTTAAAAATCAAAAATCGAAGTATAGACAATCAAAAAACACATTTAAAAAAATATATAGGAAATTAATAATAATCCGTCCATCCGTCCGTCTGTCGGTCTATCTTGGTAACTTCATGTAACGTCCGTAATTTCATTCGGATTCATGGCTAAAAAAACAAATTAATCGGCCAGAGATGGGCATGAACCCTGGGCCAGCACACCCGAACAGGCCACTGTATGCATGTTGCTAGGATTGCCTCTCCGTGGACCGCTAAAAGGACATCATAAATATATACTAGGACTTAGCAAAGATGCGAACCAATGTACCGTCATTTTTGAAATACTATACTAACAACTATGATATACTAACAAGAAAACAAATTTAAAAGATAACTTTTTGTAAAAATGACCTGGTCATTTATAATATTCAATTTAATTTTAACATTATCAATATATTAATCATTATTTTTATCTTACATTTCATAAAGGACATGATCATGTCTATCAATTTATAAATACTGTTGCGGTGTTTCTTTGCTGAGTACGAGAATAACACCTTCAGTGAAGAAATACATATTGGCTGTTAAATTATTTTTATAATAGTCTTAAGATATAGTACAGTTTTATAACTGTGTGTGTGTACATATATATTTTTTACATGCACAATATTATTATTGTGCATGTAAAAAATATATATGTACACACATACGATTTACTTATGCCTACCGATAGGTAAGTATAAATATATGAACGGTACAATTATTTTTTTATTATTGTACATTTTTGAAAGTTATTCAACCCCAAACCAAGTCTCATACGAATATCTTTCAAAACAGTTTTAGCAATATCCAAAAAAAAAAAATTTTTTTCATCGAGGATTACTAATTTATATTGTACTGAATTCGATATTTTATAGCAAGCTTCCTATAAATTTATACTAAACGTGCTTTTGGAAGTTGGAAAGATACATAAAATCTAGAATTCAGTGCATTTTAAATTATAAATCCTCGGTGACAGCAATATTCAAAAAATCTTTTTTTTTTTGATTTTTTGAATATTGTTGCCGTTGTTTTTACACCCAACGTACAAGTACGAAAAAATTAACATTCAATCGCAAGATTATTCAAATACGCAGAGAACAGAATAAATTAAGAAAATTTATTTGCATGTTCCGTTTATAAAGAAAACTAGAGTGGAAGAAAAAGCTTTTAATGGTTTTTACTTCTAATATATAATCCCGATAATTCTATAATAGATTTTTTAAACCCTGTGTCCACATAATGATGACAAGATGATATAGATCAGATTGAATATTTTCGACCGAGTATCATGGCAGGAATCCACCTGTAAAGTTTTTGCTACTAGCTATGAGACACATTGTGTAGTCGTCAACAGAGTTACAAAGAAATTTACTATGGCGACATATTGTCGTCAAATAGGTTGAGTCGAAAACCTCGTAATCGAGCCATGTTAAAAAAATACTAAATTATACATGATTGCAACATGACGTTATTATTAAATTTCATCTGTGTTTATTTTGTCGTCCAATATTTGATATAATGAAAATACATTTAATTTTGAAGTAGCAATTTTACATAGTTCTATGATATTTGAAATAAAATGATTTTATCGATTATGAAGATAAACAAAAAAATCAAACTTGAATAGCGTAAATGGTCACGCGATTCCCCAGCTGACAAAAGTTTTGGGATCATCTCCCGGTGGTACGCAAATATGTTTTTTCGGCATAATAAGTGTAACAGAGATAGTTCAAAATGTAAAGAGGTAGATTTATGCCTTAAAATGTCGTAATGTTAATAGTTTGGAAAACTGAATTTTGCATTATTTTTTTAAATATTTCTGACGCGTCTTCTATAAAACGTTTGACTATCATATACGAGTAGATTATTTTCTGTGCATGCGTAACTAGGACAGGCATCGTCCAGTGGTATTTTAATCATATTATGGTTTCGGGAAGAGCAAATGCTTTTAAACAATGCGGCTTTATATCCAAACGAGACTACAGTCAGTGGAATGTTAATATACTACATTTTACACAGGAAAAATCATCAAAAATATGGAAATTTTATTAAAATTGAAAAACTGGAACAATGGATATGAGCTCGTTGTGGCAAGCGAAAACCACTATTCGTCAAAGACAATATTGAATCAAATTGAATTTCCATTTTGCCTAGCACTGTAGGCTTTCTTTTTGATTTTGATCCAATTTTGCATTTGATGTATATTTTTTATTTCAAAGATTCATCAAAAAATAGTGCAGATGAAATAACCAAACTCAAGAGAAACTCGTGACAGCTAATTATTATTTTAAAATAATAATTGCGAATGATTTATATAGCGCCATTTTCCTTAAAATTTAATGTCGTAGATGCTTTCCACAACAATTGTTCCACACAAAAAATATGAATAATAATTGTTGGCAACTTGTGGATACGGTTTATTGAAAAGTTGAGATTTTAGTAATTTTTAACACGATTTTAAGTAGTTTCACTTCTGTACTGTACTGTACTGACTGTATCAGAAATAAGGAAAATTCTTGTTTTCAATATTTGATCTACATCCTGAGTTACAATCATATTACAAAGTCGGTTTTACTATTCAAAAAATTATTTAAAAAATGCTCACGCATACTGTTAATTCAATGGTGACGTTTGAGTTTTGCGGTTAATAGAATTTAAATATTGGTTGTATATAGTATAAGTAGATTGTATTGTACAACAAATTATAAATTTTGAACAGTAAATATAAATAAATATCATACGTAATAATTTCGTTGTCTGTCCATCCATAACTTAATGTAACGTCCATAATTTCGTTCGAATTTACGGCTAAAATAAACTAAAGTAAACGGCCTGAGATGAGGCTTGAACCACGGGCCAGCAAACTCAAACCGGCCGCTTAATGCATGTTGCTGCCGCCGTCTCTTTGTGGACCGACAAAAGGATACTATAAATATAGACTAGGGCTTAGCAAAGATGCAAACCATTTCGTGTTCTGCCCAGCACAATCGCTAGGGTTAAATTTAACTGCCGACAGGGAAATATAAAAAAAAATCAAATATTTTGATAAAAACTATTTCATGGGTGTCGACTATAAAAAGGTAAATACTTATTCTCTAGAATCCGGCTTGTAAAAGTACCGTCATTTTTGACGGGTTACAGCTAGTAATTTTAATATAATTGAGAACGGCAATGGCTTTAATTTGTTATATTTATTTTAGCTAAGTGAGGTTTGAAAAGGAGAAAACAATAAATTGTCAATAAAACAAAAAGTTTGGTGCACCTTTTTTTTAACGTTTAACGTATCATTTTTTCGTGAGAACAATAATAATTCACGTGAAAATACTCGCACTGTGGCTGTTGAAAACATTTTTTTCTCATTATCAATTTATGAAAGTGTTTTTAAATAAAATATTATTATTTTATCAATTGATTCAGCAAAATTGTCGATTGACATTTCTAAATATTGATTGAATTAATTGTACGCATCTACTTAATTACACCTACACGTTTCGGAAAAACCTTTCCATCGTAAAAACAAACACCCTGGCGACGTAAACAGAGTAAAAACTCAAAACAATATGACAAAATTACCAAAATCAAAATAAGTCTCTTATATTCAATAACATATTCATTAATTCTGTCTTTTGACCTTTTTTATTAATGTCCTTTTTAACATGACATGGGATTTTATTAAATATTTATGACATATTTCAGTGTTCTTTGTCGATACTTATTTCTGACCTTCGGTATTCGTAGTCTTCTTTAACTGTAAATCTGGTACTATTTTTATGAATCAATCTACGCTTATATATCCCATATTCATATATCGTGTCATTAGTTTGTACCACAAGATATCATTTATGGGCATAAAGCCTTGCTTCTTGAAAAGCTCACGTTTATCTTTGGTAGGACTTTCTTGATTAATTAATTTTATTGACGAATTTTGAATATTTTGGAATGACGATTTAATTGGAAGTTTTGTTGAGATATGCTAGCTGGTTTAATGAGCTGTCAAACCATTGTCTTACAAATACCAAATTTGGACAATAGCCATCAAAATTTGACAAGGGTGCTTTCTAATACTAATTGATAATTCTGCTTCTCAATTCTAAGGTAACCACTGTTAAAGTTAATGAAATACCTTAGTTCTCTTACTTTTATTAAGGCCTATTTTTTATTTAAAAGTGCATCATTTTTATTCCCTTTCTTTTAACTCGTAGCGTCAGCGGTTTGTTGTCTGCCGGAAAAAACTTTGGATCGATTTTTAACCGTTTTCCCGTGATCCAATTGAACTGAAACTTTGCAGGCAGACTTGTGGCGATAATAGAAATGATCTAACAAATTTTTGTTTAAAATATTTTAATAATTATAGTATAATTTTGAATTTTCGAAATTTTATTATTTATTGTATTGGAATCATTACAAATGAGTAATTGACCGCGACGCGTGCAGTAGGCATGAAATCTGATTAAATGAGAAAGGGAGTATAATAAAAACTTGGTTTTTATGGGTTAGTTTTTTTAAGTTTAAAATTAGTGAACAGAATAAATGATGGCCATTATTGAAAATGATGTAAATATGTATTCAGAATATTTTTGGTATATTCAAATTTTTCAAGAACTTAAATAATGCATAAAAAACTCAAATCAATAATATAGATATCTCATTACAAACGCAACGGCGACATTTCAACTGGAGTATAGGAATGACAAATTTGTGGCGGCACAGGTGGTGGTAGTGAGGATACAACTCACATAATATGAAACATGGTGTGCAAGCTAAACATATAGGTATACCTACAACTTAAACTCTGGTAGATATGGTAGTCTATCATGGATGGAATTGGTGAATATTCCGTTGTGTAAAGTGATCTCTTAAGCTAGCCGTACAATAGGTCGTAAGCCCTATGAAGACCTTAAAAAACTACCCATATAAAATAAGGCTTCGCCTCTTTGAGACATTAATAATATAATTAATTAATTAAGTATCGGGTGGAAATTACTTAAATGACGACTATATAACGCACTTAAAATTATTTGAATGACGACTATATACAATTAATGGTTCAAAACATAAGGATACTTGGGGGTCGGTATAAATTGTTAGGTCAATACAAGATCGTCAACACAATTGTGAGTAACTAACAATTGCATTTGTTCACAATATTTCCTTATTATTAGCCTAAAAAGGCATACTACCAGTGATGACGTATGGAGTGGAAACTATGGCCCTTACAAAGAAATGTGTAGAAAAGCTCAAATGCACGCAACGATCCATGGAGGGATCCATGTTCGGAGTAAGCCTAAGAGATAGAATAAGAAATGATGAAATTAGGCGCAGAACTAGAGTAATGGATATCATGGATCGTATAGCGAAGCTAAAATGGCAATGGGCAGGATACGTTGCAAGGCAGGATGCTACAAGATGGCCTCCCAGAAATGGAAACCTTGGGAGAATAAAAGAGGCATCGGACGACCTCAAAAGAGATGGGCCGATGATATAGCCGCTGCGGGGGGAAAGAAATGGCTACAATTAGCAAAAAACAAGGAAGGATGGAAAGAAAAGAAAGAGGCCTATATCCAGCAGTGGAGAGACGAAGGCTGATGAAGAAGAAGAAGAAGAAGAGATTTCCTTATTCCATTTAGCTAGGACGAAGGTTTCCAATTCAGTCTTCCCTTCAAAATCGCGTATCCTTATTTACGAGACGTCAGGTTATAGGCAGCTATTTTCTTGAAGCTGGTAGTTAATTAACTGAACTCCAGATTCCTCTGCTGAGTTCCAGGCAGATCCTTAATGGGTCACTACTAATGTAGCTGCAGGTTACTCTGTGGGGTACCCGGATCTTTTGAGAGCTACATTATCAATTTATTAGCTCTCTTTTAGCTAGCTAGCTATATAGCTAGCAAAGGTTAGCGAAGGCCGAAGGCTTGGCTTAATATCGATAAACATCTCAGATACAGTGTCTGGATACAATGTCTGAATAGAGCAGAATATAATTTATCCAAGATATTTAAATGTCCTCGGTAACATTTTATTATATAATCCTTATTTATTTTGGATTCGTTTTATTTGGACTTTGTTTTTGATTTTATTTTATTCTATATAATTTTATTTAATACTTTATATTTTTCTTTCTTTAAAATAAATAATACATTTTCTGTTACGTGTCAAAAGGTGTCTGGCACTCATTAAAATAAAAATTAATTAACAGTTAAATATAATGAACAGAATTTGCTCAAATAAATTAAAAACTAAAATTATCTATATAAATAAAAATGTAAATGTTCGTTTGTACGAAATCGGTAATCTCTGAAAGTTCTACACCGATTGCTTTGAAATTTTGGAAAAATTTAAATACGATAATGTTTTTGTATACCTAATTTTTTTGCATACTTACTATTTATTTATACAAATAAAAGTGTAAATGTTCGATTGTCCAAAATCTGAAATCTCCTAAAGTTCTTCAACTATTGCTTTGAAATGTTGACACAACGTTGTATTCAAATTCGCACAAATTATTTGAAAAAAAGGAACCGGTAGGTACCTACCCTTCAATGTAGATAAATATTAAGATAAATCATTTTCCGAATCCAAAATGTTTGATTACATTCGGTTGTCTTTGCTTAAATAAAACGTTTGAACCGACGAGTGCAGCCAATCATATCGCGAAAAAAATGACATTTGTATATTGTCTATGATTAATTTTCAATTTTGATACTTCCGAGCTTATCGTTGATATCATCATAACAACCATTAGTAATGCATAAAAATATTAAACACAATAAAAATATACTTCTAGAAATCTAAAATTAAGTGGATTCAATGTAGAAACACAGGAAGTTTTTTTAGAGAGTTTTTGGTTCCCCTCATAAACTTATTTTTTACTTAATCCTTTACCCGTGCTACGCTGAGTAAGACCAGCTAGTAATATATAATTTTATTAATCATCTCTGCACGTGGTGCTTGTTGACTGTAGGGGCCACAGACGAGGACATTTTGAAATTCAAACCACTTCACAAGTTTGTCACTTTTAATATTTGTCGGTAATGGCGTCTCGGGATTAATTACATTTTATAAATGTTTAAGCAATCTGCTATACAGCACACTAAAAGATGTTTATTGACACTGAAGGCAAAGTAAAATGAAAGGCGATGTTAAAATTACGTAGGTACGGGTGAATTAATACTACCACATTTTGTTTAGTAAGAAATAATTAAAAATAAATATATTTTTTAAGAAAAGAAAAAATGATATATGTAACCAGTTTTAAAAGTCACAAGTTTTATCTTTATGTTACACGTTCATGTAATTCACAACAGTATAAGACAAGAAAGTATACAACAATGACGAATATTTTTTGGTATACCTACGTACAATGTTGTAAAAATGAATTATTCGTGAGCGAAAATATATACAATCCTATAAATAAATAAATAAATTATCAGATAAATTTTAAATAAAATATTTTAATATGCAAGCAACCAATAAGGTGTGAGTTGAGTATTGATAATGAGCTAATGGAACATGTCATGAGCTTTAGATATTCAGGTGTAGATATGTATACTGAAGTCCGAGAGCAAGTTAATACAGCATCTACCATATCAGGGTGTCTCAAGAATTTGGTATGAAAGCAAGATTAAGATATACAAAACATGCATGCAACGTATCATGACGTATGCTGTAGAGACGCGGGCTGACACTGTCCACACCAAAGGATACCTCAAAACATTTGAAAAGAAAGTACTGAGATCCATTACTGGAAAAACTCTTCTTGATTATGTTCGAAACTTGCAAAATATAGGACATAACGAAATGGAAAAGATCCAGAAGGAAATTCTGGAGGGATCACGTAGCCAGGATGGACTATGACAGACTCGTGCATACAACAGCTAATGAAATCCCCTCTGGACCACTGGGAAGACCACTGAAAAGATAAAGGGATAGCTGGACCTGGGATGATATCCCAGGAGGCGTAGTTAACTGATCTAATAATAATAAGAAAAAGATGATTCGATGTTTAAAAAACTTTAGACCTAGAATTTGTTGGTGCATTTCAGACATCGGTTGTTTTCAGAGATTATATTCATGGCAAGAATTTTCGGAGATTATACAAGGTGTAACACAGCTAGTCCATAAAACTTTATAGATGGATTCCTGCGTTAATTATTATGAGTCGAAAATGTTCAAGCAATTATGACCTTATTATATAGTTAAAGAGATACGCGACATCAAAGTTTGGATTTTTTTTTCAATATTTCTGAATTATTTTTTGCAAATCGTTGGACTATCATTACATTAACTTTTACCTAATATGAAAAATTCATTCCCCTTAGCACAAGTCAAATAAAATGATAAAAAACTTCCAATTCCAATTGGAAATTTTTCTGGATTTTTAATATTTTATTTAACTTTTATTGAAACGAATTAATTTTTCGTAGTCGATATAAGTTACTGTTATGACACTTTGATGTCAGATATCTCCTTAACTACTGATATTAGATCATGGTTGCGCGTAAATTTTCGACTCATAATCAAGTGGGTTTATTAAAAGTTGGCAATTTATTCCAGACTACAACACGATTAAGTGGAATAATTACAATAGTTGATCCCTAACCTAGCCGACTGCACTTAGAATGAGGAAGCATTGTCAACTGAATGGAGTGAAAGGCTATTAGGCTATGCTTAGCTAGATAATTGAATTTATATTTAAGGTACTGAGTTCAGGATTAAAAAGGACATTATAAAGTAGACAAAATTCTCATAGTAAGTATAAGGAGATACAGATGATGTACATATGCGTGTTGAGTTTTTCTTTCTTTGCCTAGCCATTTTAATGAATAAAATATTGCGTCTTGAAATAAAGAAAGCTCCACTACATTGTTCTAGTACGACCCATTTCCCGCATCGTTTGGTCCATGTTACAGCAGAATTTAATGCCGCTGAGTAGGGTACCGTAGTGGTGTGCGTAATTGCACCCCTGAGATTCAAAACGGCTGCGGCTATCGAGGATGTCATGGTTATCCTGCCTGCCTTTGAAATCTGTTTAGAATTCGGCCTGCTGGCAGATTTCCACCATCGAAATCAGTTGGGAATTGAATTCACATCCTTTAAATGCTTTTGTTTCAAAATAAAATATTGTTTTTGTATAATATTATTAACCCTATGTTTTTAAATAAATGTTTTTGTTTCCTTATTGAAGAATAATCTATGCCTGAAGGTTTTTTTGTTTGTTGTGTTTCTATGACTTTCTAATTTATGCTCTATACTTGTAATTAGTCTTCAGTATACCTTGTAACCCCCTAAAGAAGGGACCGCTGGTTCTCGAAACATGTCGAGTGTTTTTAAAATTAAATTAGTGGTTCAAACAAAGTGAATTGAACACCGACCTGTTTCAGAACCATCGAAACTTCTTCAGGGAAAGCTACAAATTTAATATTACAAAATATGGGCAATCATATTTTAAGCAAATTGTTTTTTTGTGTACCTGTCTTATGGCATTATTTTTTAACATTAACATATAGCCTGTTTTGAGTGCTTTTAAAAATTATTTATATTTAAAATATTATTTCAATATTAGTATTTAATTATAAATTGCTTATTTGACAAGCCTATTACTTGTGTTTGCTCTCTGACTGAATCGCAATCGACAAAGGAGATGATTCTCTTTTGTCACAATGATCTATGAAGAGAAGTGTTCCTCTCTTCTCGCAACTTATCACACAAAGCCACTGATCCTTCATATGGATCTGAAGGGGATATTCCCATTGTCGCAGATATCACCAAAATTAATTATAAAAAATTAGAAATGAAAGAGATGCTTCTCATTTTATTCATTTACTCAATTATGAAACCGCAGAAAAAAAATATAAACTAAAAACAAATGCCCAACAAAAAATTCCGCATTTTTCCTTCCTTGTAAAACTACAGATTTCACTGTCGGGCTCCATTTATCACAATTATTGACAAACAATGCAAATGGTTTTGGCCGTGACCCAAGAGGTCGGCTTGAAAGCTTGTTTTAAATACTATTATTAACAACATCTCAGTATGTATTAAATAATAAAACTCAGGCCACAAAAACTCGGTTATCAGTAGAATAATTAACTTATTCTTGCAATGCAACAATTCCCTTGGCATAGACTTATTCGCAGACACAAAGTATTTTCTTAAGAGAAAACTTAAAATAATGAATTCATAGGCTTTAAACCAACGTACAACGCACACGAAAACACACACACACACACAAACACACACACACATTCATACACATACACATAAACAAATACACACGTACATACTAAACACATCACCAAAATAGATGTATGGAACAAATATTTTCATGCATTGTAAGCTTGAATACGATAAAATAAAATAATAATAATAAATAAATAATAAAAAATTCAATTAATTAAAATACTTTAAATAAAATAAAATTAGCGACTATATAGTATTCATATACTAAACCAAGTGAATTTTTATGTTTAATTTAACTAAAACTGAATATCTAAATCAGTTTCTTTCATATATTCAAATGGACTATACTAAAGGAAAGTATGATACTTTCCACGACAAAGTATACATAGAATTTGCAATTAGTAATGATTTTAACATTTTTACAGTATCTAGTAATGATTAAAACATTTTTACAATGCGTTGATGTTATTACGACAGATTCGGTGAATGTATTGTGTAAAGTGATCACTTAAGCCGGCTTGTACAGGTCATAAGTCCTGGGCCATTGTTGTAATATCTTCATCTCTGTGAGACTTCTATAATGTGTCTTATTGAAATAATTTTGTTTTCACCATCACACTGGCAGTTGACAGTTTAAAACCTGTCGATGACTTTGATACACTCGAAACTTGAATTTTTAAATTTAAAAATATAATTTTGCTTACATAGAGGTAGAATAATGTAGGTTTTCACTAAATTTAACAATCTCTTCAGCGTTAATACCAAATCTATCAATTATAGGAAGTATTCCAATTATCGTTCTTAACGTAAACACATATTTCAGACATCATTATTATAGGCGCTCTTATTGTCGTTGCACTGTGAAACTGTACGCAGCATGGTATTCTTCCAAACAATTGCAACAGCACACATAATCACGCAATCTGTCTGACGTGTCAAAGATGCTGAAATGTGCAATAGCATATTCCACTAAATTGCACTCGCAAAATTGGATTCAAACACCCTTTTCCACACATCCAATCTTTACTAGCTGCGGTTCTGTCCCCGAGATACACCGGGCCATAGCATTACTTGCAGTAAACAACCCTGTTTCATTGAAGAAAATGAAATAGCAGGGTTTCATCAACAACCCCCTCAAACCCCCTACCCGCCCACTGCTTTGATGCACTTTCAAGAAACATGAGAGAAGGAAAATAGCAAGACTCGAGTTTCTAAACGATTTTCAGATTCTACTTCAAGTCGTATTTATTTAATTGAATGTATAAATAAATCGTAAAATACGGAAATCGTAAAATAAACATTGCGGCTTACAATCACCTTTATAAAGAACACAATAAAAAAATTGTATTTCTGAATGTTCTTAAATTTAAATCTCTCGCTGAAATTATTTACCTATTATCGCGGTCCGTCCATAAACAATTAAGATTCTAAAATTTCGTCACCGTTCGGTTGCGTGATATTTACAGCTACGCCACCGCCTGAATCCGCATGCCTCGTCTCTAGTGGAGAATTATTACGGGCCGTTTCTACGTCCTAAGGGTAGGATCAAACTACCCCGATTTCCCATTGCCGAACGGAACGGAATATATCTTTCCATGTGATAAACTATTATCAAACACACTGCACGGACGATCGGTTAATCCGTTAGCGGAACGTTTGCTTCAGCGTCCGTTCCGTTTTCCGCCCACCGTTATTCCGTTAACGGAATACACTAGGAGCCAGCGACCGCCAGACTTACGTTAAGAGTATCAAACCTGAAATAATTTCCGTACATGTACACTATAGTAGGTAAGAAAGTTTGGATATTATGACATTTGAGTTCGGGAGATTTTGTACATGTACATGTACAAATAATTATAATATGTAAAATTAAAAAAAACATATTTTTTTATATGTTTAAAAGGACAGTACTAAACACTATTATTAATCATCGCCAGATGCTTTTCGCGGGTTATTTCTTCTACCGGGTGTTTTGAAGCTTTTTAAAAAATCATGTCGTTAACGTTATTGTTACAAATCTTAATTTTAAACCTAGTCGTTTTAGCACTCTAAAAGATTTATAGCTAAATACAATGTTAGCTTCTACAAATAAAACCAATTTTTCCAAGATTTCTGTAACAGGGAGGTTGCTTGATCCATGTAGACGTCGCATTTTGTGGAATTTCTCGTAATTCGAGCTGAAATGGAAGGAAGTGCATCAGGAAGGCTTGGAGTATTGTTGGAAATGTTCTGTGACGTCACGCCATCGGGTTTCATTTGTTGCACGCCACCAGAATGTCGCGTGCTGCTTGGGGAGGAAATATTTGTCACGTCTGAGGAAAGGAGGAAGACATGAAAAGGTAAAAAATAAGAGTAAAAATAATTCGTCGAGAGATCGTTTTAAGAGCTTTTGTTCACATATTAATGATGATCACATACTAGTGATGAACTAATTAGATTATAACTATAATTATTTATTTATTTATTTAACGCCGTTTTGTATATGTATAAATTTAAAAAATAACATAAGACATATATACAGTTAACAGTTATGTGGTTGGATTACATCATTACTAGCTGCAACCCATCAAAAATGACGGAACATAGGTTCGCGTCTTTGCTAAGCCCTAGTATATATTTATAGTGTCTTTTTGGTGGTCCACCGAGAGGCGGCGGTAGCACCATGCGTTGAGCGGCCGGTTCGGGTTTGCTGGGCCGGAGTTCAAACCCCATCTCCAGCCGTTTAGTTTGTTTTTTTTTTAACCGTGGATTCGGTTAAACAACGGACGTTACACGAAGTCACGGAGAAAGACAGGTAGACGGACAGATGGACAGACAACGAAATTATTATAATTTATTATTCGTAGATCGTAAGTTCTATGACGAATTGATCTGAATGGAAATTTATCTCACAAAACTGTTTGATCCTTTATAGATGCGGACACGGAATCCTTGTTAAATCTGATACTATTTTCAAATTAAGCAAGACGCTTTTTATTTGAAAATCAGGCTATCTGGTGTCCTGGAATGGGTCTCGAACCATCGACGCCCAGATGACTAGGCGAGCATTATGATCACTACACCATCAAGTCACTACGGCCATGTAAGGCTGCTTAGAGTAAGCATCCTAAAAACAAATGTATTTAATTAATGTATATTATAGATACGAAACTGTATTTTTTCAAGGGAGAGTAGGTATAGAAGTCTTTTATGGGTGGCCATAGGACTTACGACCTATCGTACGGTTGGCTTAGGTGATCACTTTACACATATGTAACGTTCGCCATTTCCACCCATGATAGAATACCAAGTCACCAAATTAATTTTTTGGGAGTTGTATATATATTAAATTTTTGCGCCACGTTTCACGTGTGAGTTCTAACGACCCCCTAGAGGCTAGCACCAAAGCTTTTTCCTTCTCCTCGAATAACCACAGATGTCCCTAAACGAGACATCTTTATTTATTATAAACATTATTAACATTAATTGATTATTAATGTCCCGGTGACAAACAATCCAGTTCTGTTCTGAAGAATTCAGACATACGCAAAAAAAAACCAAATGTATTTGTTTCCTTACAGTTCGTTATTTGCTTTTCCGATGTAAATTTATTGTAAATATGTTAAGAAAAATGTGCCATACAAAACAAGAACATTTTTTTTATGTCTTGTATAGGTACCTACTAAAGAGAATAATATATGAAGAATTATTGAACAAACTGGTGTTATTGAGAATGAATGGAGCATTAAAAAATATTGCCCTGCCTATAGCACATAGCAATGTTTAGACGTGGACTAGATGAATATATTTTGATTTAACAGACCATTAGAGAACAAACGACGGCAAAAATTCCATAGTTAACCAAGTTCGTTATACCTGTGACCTGGCTTTTGCATACCTCGACATTTTTTACTTAACCTTCGAGCAGTTAACTAGCTCTGTTAGGAGTAAACTTGCGAGGTGGCACATTTCCTCTAAAGCGCATGCACAGATATTTTTATCAAGTGAAAATCGGTAAACGTAGATCTTATACATAACAACAGTATGTTACTCTGTATCAACATCGATGTTCATGTTACTCTGTGTCAACAATTGTTCCTACTTCGATTTTGTTTGCTTGTTCACCACGTGCATTGTACCCGCCTATCGTCATGCAATACATGTCAATTCGTACATGAACGCACTGCATTGATAGAATGAATATATAAGTACACATGCATGTTACTGGAGCAAGCTGAAGACACTCTTAATTGGGATATTGGGATGAGTGTGTATTAAGTTACGCATTATTTTTTATATATATTTAATATAAAGTATTCTATTAGTGTCTCATTTAAAATAAAATAAAATAAATAAACTCAGTTTGCAGCACCAGAAAGGAAAGGTTAATTGCAAAAAAGGTAATAAAACTCGATCAATTCCTTCGGGTATCATATTTCATCATATAAGGTAGAACTCACATTACTGCATTACAGCTATAAAATCCGTCTCTTGTTTTATTACAACAAAGGGTACGGGTATTATCAGCGCCCATGCACTTGCTGCTAGGAATTCTATCAGAGGAAAAATGTACAGGGATGTGTAAGAATTGTATTTTTGAAATCAATATTTTTACTATTTTTAAGACCATGTGGAAAATAGAAAAAAGTAATATAATGTAGGTAAAAAGGTTTATGTTCAAGAAATCCAAGAATTCAGTTCAACAGCGATGTTTTATAGGTTCACTAAGACGTTTTTCAAATATAACTATTATTTTTCATATTATAGAGGTCGCCTAGTAATCCCCATAAGAAAATTTATTGAATTTATTGCGGTTTTTGAGGAATGGCAAATTTACAAAAGTATTTTTTTTCCTGAAATCCAGGTATTTATTTACCCGCTGTAAATTAGATAAGATTTCGCATGTATAGGTCTTTCCATTTAAGAAAGACAATCGAATTAGTATGTGTAAGCCATACGTACAACGCATATTGTTTGGATGAGTTGGTGTTTACTGGTATAAAAACCAACACAACATAACAATATGCCTCGTACGCGCTGCTTATACATACTATTTTGACTGTCTTTCTTAAATGGAAAGAGGTCTACCCCACGTAAATGTACAATAGAATAAAATTATATATAAATAATTGCTTAGAAACTAGGAAAACGATTAAAAAGTGCGAATATTTTTCTAATTTACTGTATAAAAGAAAATTAAGAATTGTTTTGGCTATATAACAAACATAATTCAATAAATATTGTTAAGTTTTCTCCAAAAAGTTCGGACATAAACTTTACGATATATTATGTATATGGTTAAAGTCTTGTAAATTTTTTCGAAAGTTTTACTTACCTGCAATATAAAGACTGATTTATATTTATATTTTGTGAAAGTCTGACTATTATTTCTAACTTATGACCCCTTTTTAGGGGCTTCATGCCTTGTTTCTCTGATGTATTGTATCCCTTGAGCTTATGGAACTTATGGGAGTTCAAAAAATAGAAAGGTCACCCATATAAAAGGGTAACTTTTAGGAAAATCTGTTTATAAGGATATTACGAAATTTGAAGTAAAATTAAGTTAAAAATGTTCTTCACGGCCGTTTAAAATCTTCTGCGTATAGTTTTCTGTGGTATTCTGCAATGCACATCTGAACTTTCTAGCTGACGTTTCAAATCATTCACCATTGCAGGGTCCTCCATCAGCCCTGATGATGGACCCTGCAACGGAATCCGAAACATTGACCAGAGAGGTCAGATATACACGGCAGAAAACTATGTATATTGTATTAAGTCATTATGATTTTTTTAATCATGTTACAGTCGTGAATGTGTATCTTTCTGTCGCATTTCTCTATTTATATGCGTATGCGGCAGATAAGAATGCATATAAAAATAAATAAAAAAACGAAAATTTACAAAGAAACTCCAAAAAGGCAATTAGTTATATGGTATTTAAAATGGTTGTGTTTTACAATTTCCTTTTTTTGTTTGTAAACTTGTTTTTTAACACGTGGGAAAAAGCATCTTATGTTTAAATCTTTATGTCGAAAATAAGTTTTCGCATAAAGCATATCAATTTTTTTTTTGTGCAAAGGCACAAAACAACTGTTTGCTCACCTTATGACATGTATGGTTGGGTTCTATTATATGCTATATACATTATTTTATAAAAAAATAATCGGTAGTTTTGTGTCGTTGACCTGAGAACAGGAAGGCACTTAAAAATGACATATAACAGCGATAGTATAATATTTGTTCTGGAAGTCAGTGTTTGCTCTATAAGTAGGGTGACCAAAGGAAACACCGTGGATGGACCACCGAAAATAGATTTTGTAAAGTTTTCTTTACGCAAAGTAAGGATTCTCATTAACAAGTAAAACAGAACAGCGGCAGTGTTCGCTTTGCGATGCAAATTCCGAATCTAACGCCTGGAATCTTAATCAGTGGCTTTTGCTGCGATATTACATTTAATTAATATGGAGAACGGACGAAAATTTGCCTAATTTATACGGATTTATTGTTCAACGTCGTCATTACTGTACGGACACTAATAAAATACATAGTTGAATTCGCGGCGTTTTAGAGACTAAGCCCCTTGTAATTTTTACTTCTTTTATATTAACTCGTGGCGTCTGCTTGCTTGCTTGCTTGCCGGCTTGCCGTCAACAAAAACTTTGGATCTATTTTTGACCCTTTTTCCGTGATCTAATCGGGCTGAAACTTGGCTAGTAGACTCGTGGCGACGATCAAGAAGATCTATCAAATTTTCGTTAAAAAAAAAAATAATTATAGTATAATTTCGGATTTTTAGAGATTGTATTGGTTTTTTCAAATTGGAATCATTAGAAAAGTTTGATTACGGCGGCCCGATAACGTCGCGGAATATTTTCTAAATTCGAATTACTCCGTCGGTATACATAATAGGTACTTCGCTACGAATGCCGAAAATCTAAATTGACTGACAAATGTTTTTAGAATTTAATCTTCAAAGCATGAGGTTTCTTATCAAAGCTCAAAACATGTGACATTTTAGAAATATATTAAATTACTGTAAGTTTAGTGTTATGTTATATGTTTTAATTGTGGTCTTTAATTGTTGTTATATTTTACAAAGACAGGAAATAAAAACTGGGTTACTTTTTTTGTTACTTTGAGAATGATTTGTGTATGAATTTTGCGATTTACTGAATGTTTAGACCTCGTTGGATGCCGTTATGGGTCCATTTAAAAACTGGCTGAAAACACACCAACACACCAGCGGATCTATATACGTCGAGTGTCATCAGTTTAGCAGATGTGTTATATGTATCGCGAGACGTATGCTTTGATTGAATTTGAAGCGTAACAGGCATGATGACAGATTTTGAAGTAGTCTTCTATAATGTAGGTACACGTCTAATCTTACCGAAAATAACATTATTTTCGTAATAACCTAAGTTTTTACGCAAATAATTGCATTTTCATCTACCTATTTTTAATTTTGCGCAAAAACGCCCGCAGCTGTCGTTTCGTCTACATGACGTCATTAACTCTGACCGGCGTTTCAGCTAAAATGGCGGATTGTACAATTTTGTACTTTTATTTTATTGAAAATCTTATTAATCTCAATGTGTACATTAAGAGTGAATCATTTTTTTCATCCTTTCACAATATTTTCTTCTCTAAAATAACTTATTTTTTAATTCTTTGATACGGTTATCATGCCCATTAAGGTTGCGTGTTTGTGGGAAGATCAATGTCCACCTGTCGAAACATGATCTGGCACATTTATGTATGGTCACTGAAGGCATACTACTTGAATTAAATACAATAAAGATGTATGTAGTAAGCTAAAGCAGGAAAAGATACATGATGACAAGGATGTACTTACAATTAATACTGTAAATTTATTGAAGAACAAGTTGTACAATAATGAAGGACTGAGTAAAATGAGTAGGTACGTGGCGTAGGTTACGGCGGTCGGCGAAAGAGTAATTGTGGTAGCGGCGCTCTGCCGGCCGGTACTTCGCCGGCGCTGTCGGGTTTCTTATTGATGGCTTGCCTCGAGCGCGATTGGTCCATCGGCACGCTCGAGGGACTAGAGTCCGGATAGGCCTACATCCTCCACATTATTTGTAGTAAAACTATCACGATGGATAACACCGCACTCTTTTACCCAGGCACCCTACTTTTGCTTCTACAATATTTATATATATAAATACATCTTCTCATGCACGCTTCTCAGATGTTGAAACTTTTAAGAGACTCATACGACAATAAAGCTTATCTGGTCGTGCCAAGTCTTTCGCGGACGTCTTATGATTATTCTACTTGTTAATTTTATTTACCATCCTTTCCTCGGTCATCTATTCCAGATGGCCAAACCATCTCAGCCATACTTTCTTTATTCTATCTTGGTAGATAGTGGCGTAGTCGCCACAACCGAATTGCATTCCCTAATATCATTATATTTCATTCATTCTCCACTGTCTTTTACAAGAAGTTCCACACAAATGCCAAAACGATCGCATTTTTACCGCGCTTAGTCTATTTTCGTTTTTTTTCCATTTCAAGCCTTCACTTCCATACATCGAAGTTGGTACCACAACTCTAATATGTATCGCTAGTCTTTTTTTTCTTCTTAAAAATAGAGATGTGAATACGGAATACGTGTCGCATCAATATTCTTACTATTTTCAAACTAAGCTTAACGCTTGTGCTATGAAAATAGGACTAGCTTGCTGGTCTGGAGTGAGGTTCGAACCCGCGACCTTTCGATCAAGAGGCGAGAGTCCTAACCACAGGACCAACAAGCTACTCGTAGTCTTGCTTCCTTTGACAGATTAATTAATAGTGTCTTTATACAAAATGTTATCTTTATATTAATATAGATATCTAATAATAAAGTTTTATTAATATAGATATCTAATAATAAAGTTAATTTCATTAAACTGCACGCGATTTAGTATAAATAAATATGAATATGAGCTCATGTTTGTATTCCATCTTGTGACAGCATTTCATGGATGTTGCCACGTGTTACCGCTGAAACCTCGAACATCTCATCTCATCAAACAAAATATACTGCAATTTCATATACCGTCTACGTATAAATAAGATGGTTCATCTGATAGTTGTTCACTCCAGAGGTTTCAAACTTTTGAATTGAAGGTGATGAATTCACCAGCTGATTTCATCCGGAATTTATGGATTGACGCGACTTTTTTTCAACTCTCATCGATATCTTCTGACTATAGCCATGAAATATTAATTTCTTCTAAAGAAATCCGAAACATCAGACAAAAAGCTCGTATGCGCTTAGCAAATTACCTCATGAAACTATATTCGTAAAAAACCTAACTTCTTTTCGAAATATTATTTCCATCTTCAGCTACGATGCTTTGCAATATTTTTATAGTACCACAAAATAAGCTAAGACGCCATATTACTCTTTAAGTTTTTTTTTGATTTATAAGAGGAATTTAAAAAAAATGTTTTAATGATAATATGGAGAAAAATTTTAAATGTTGGTACTCGCATCGAATCAATATTTTGATATGTCTTAATTTGTTTGAAAACTTTTCTTTCCCTTAAGCATTTTTTGTTTCAGAATAAAATTAAAAACGTACGAAACTGGGCGAAGCCTGGTAATGGAACAAGAATTCTATATCGAAAATTACACTTCAAAAATCATTCAGTCAAAAATCAACATTTAAAGAATTACATATCAAAAATTACATTTCTTAAATCATTAAAAGGGCTCTACCCACAATAGTGAAAAAATATTCGGCCATATTATGTATAAGTTGAGCAGAGAAACGAAGATTATGGTGGGCAGATTCTTGAAGAAGAAAAAAATAAAGTAACTTGTTGGTGAAATGATCATGACGCTCGCCTAGCGATCTAGTGTTTGAGTCCCATTCCAGGACACCAGCAATGTCCTATTTTCATAACACAAGCGTTTAGCCTTGTTTGAAAATAGTAAGAATATTGATGCGACACGCATTCCGTGTTCACATCTCTATTTAAAAATGCGTTATATTGATTTCACAGCCGATGATTCGTATCAACGGCCTGTGAAATCAATCAATAGTAGTTATAAAAAAAATCAATTTAATCTCTTAGCTGACAAACTCATTTTACATAGACATAGATTGATCAAGACTGTTTTTATTAAAGTTAAAACAAAGTTTGATTTTGGAGAACTTGTCTAGTGATTTATGGTAACTTGCATTTTATAGGTTGAATATCCCTGGTAAATTCGATCTGTACACATGAAGCTCTGAACCGTACGTATGACAAGTTCGTTATGAGATGTAACAGTTCTGATAGGACCCAGATTAGTTGGAGAATTTTTTTTTTTTTGTGTAACTGTAAAATCAGTGGTTACTCAAAACATATTGTTAGTAAGTATATATAATTATCTGTGTCCGTCTTCATGGATTTACAAACATGGAGGTTTGGATCATTTCTCTGATTCCCAAAATCTTAATAAGTCTTTATTCAATGCAGTCTTTAATCGGCCTTTCCTTTTGTAAATTTGCCTGGCTCTTTATTATTTGAGCCATTTTGTACTGTGCTGGATGAATAATTAACCTTGGAGTGTTGGCGTAGATGACAATGGTCATCCACGCGTCAAAATACATAGGTACATCGATTTTTTTTTTTTTTTTTTAATGCTGACTTTGTTAACATACCTAAATTAATAATTCAAAGAGTTTTATATCATCTCATTAGCAGACGTACTCTGGAGTCGTGTTTTTTTAGGAAGAGAACATCTTTGTTGATAGTTCAAGTCATCCACGCAACCGGTTAAGTTAGTTTATACGTGAGCAGTTTCGATTTTTATTTTCTTTAGCATTATTGAATTATACGTATAAATGATTTTTTTAATTAGTGTATAAAAAATGTATTCTAAAAGTCTATAATATGTTGTTAAATTGCTATTACAGATAGAAAATGTCCGAAAATAGCTTGCGAAAGTCACGGTGGCTTGAAGAAAGAAATAAAGATGACTATTGAAGGACCTACCTGTTCGGATGTCGAAAAGATAGATCAAGTTGTAGAACAGTCGGAAGCTTCTGGAAATGAAGCTCAAAACTATGATTAAAAAAATTGAAGAGAATCATGCAGTACATGCTCGGCCTACGTTTTCTTTGTGGTAGGAAATGTTATTAAGGGACTACGTGTAGTTAGAAGCGTAAAAAATAGATATTTTCAAGAATTTTCTTACAACTGTTGTATAATGTTTTTCGTTTAGCAAATAGTAACACATTGTGTGTACAGAAATTTTCACGAAAATTTAAAATATAAATATTATTTCTGGATCAAGTTATCAGCTTGATTGTTGACCCCTCTCTTACAAGTAGTGCTTCGCGGTGACCATCGGTACTTCTTAGTGGTTTAACTAAAATCACTGATTTTTTTATTTATTAGAACGTTTTGAAAGCTTCCGACAAGGTATTGTAAGTCAATACTTAGCTACAACATCAACACTCACGAAAACAAATTAGATCCGAAATATTGGCCAGAAAGGTCGTAAAAACACGGCATATTACCCCACCACACTCACAATAAAATATCAATATTACATTTAACTAATTAGTTACTAAATTTGAAACCAAATATTGAATTGCATATATTTTGTGTAGGTACATATATACATACATATTTATTTGTTATTTTTAAATCTATGTGGGTTTCAACTCCGGGTCTGATAAAAAATAAAGAACCCGAGAGTATTTTGCTCGCTGCCCACTACTTTTTGTTCTGTGAAATACAATCCTGGTGTATTTCTCGCATTGAAAGGTAATGGTTTCAGAAACGACCGGTAATATTTCTTATTCTTTGTTGCTTAATGATTTTCTGACTGAAGGATACGACATCTCTGTTTCTTTTTGAAGACTTTTTTAGTTGGGTACGTCGCAGGAATTTCATATTAAATCAGTGAAATATAATACACCGTGTTTGAAATTTATTATCATATTTCCAACATTTTGGACATTTATTTTATCAATAAATATATTTGAACCTCTTTTGTAAGAAGCTGATTTTACGCATATTTTTTTTATTTTAAATATAATTTAAATAAAGGAATTGAATAACGGGTCTATCGGTATTTTAGTACCCACTAATGTACGGAAGTTAATTCCGTATTTGGAAAAAAAAGTATACTGATTGCGGCGAAAATGCTGTAAAAAATAAGTAAATATATGAGAAATCTATATAAAATAGTGTTACGGAGTCGTGGCTGTGAGAGTCAAATGAAACATTTAAAGTTACACTAAAAGTCACTGGATTTTAATGGCTAATTTTATCAAAGCACATTACGCAATAGACATTAGAAAAATCTTTGATGCCTGTCTAGAAATTCTGCTTCACTGGTTTGTATTGCTTTGATTACCATGGAACACTACTCACACGTCAGTAGGTACTTTATCGCTGATTTGTATCCGCACTGAAATCGCTCATTAAATTTCTTGGTTACACTGAGTCACCGTTTTATGTGTTTTCGTGTCAGCGCTAAGTATTTGGAAATCATGAAAGAATTTTTTGAGAAAAAATAGAAATTTCGTTGGCAACCACTCATCCAAAAAATTGTAATAAACTATTATCAATTCTATCAAAAATCATAATCATTAAATTTTATTCCATTAGAAACGTTCCATTATGTAGGTATATATAAGAATCTCCAATTTTATAAAGAATTTTGACATAGGGAAATACATGAGGAAAATCGTAAGTCAGCAGAAGCGTGTAATTAAATGTATCGTAAAAATAGTAATCAAAAAAGAAGTTAAAGATTTTTTTTATAATATGAAACTAATGAATACTAACAAATTATATAAACGCAGACCAATTCAAATAACAAGTTAAAAGTGAAGAGAAAAGCGTGTAATGTTGGCTGTAGCGTGGTACATAGAATAAAAAAGGATCGCTGAGATGGAAAAAAGGAACCAACGATGCATAATGATATAGTCTCGGTCCTGATTGGGTTAAATTTATAAGCGAATGTGAAGGTGGCATGAAGGGAGTTTATAATGAAACATGGTGAACTTTTTGTATACTTATTATTATTTTATTTTTTTTGTATTATGCATTTTATTTTTATTTTATTTATTAAAAATAAACGCCCTAGTGGGCTTTTACAGTACAAGAAAATTAAAAGGATTTTTATATAACTAACGTAAAATACGTTTCACAGTAAATAATAAAAAACAATAATATAAATAGAACGTATTTAAGATAAATGAACAATATAAAATAAATGAAAAATAAAAATCAACAATATATATAAACGATGATTAGTACACAAGCGAACAGTAATAATTAAAGACCTTTAAAATAAAGATAATTAAACCAGTATACCAGATAAATAAGATTAAAATATAAAATAAACCGAAAAACTAAATATAAAAGAAGAAATCAAAGCATATTTAAAAGGGGAATGAACAATATTAAGGAACTTAAATAAATAAATTAATAATGTCGTATATTTTCACTGGATTATTTAAATCGTGTTTTTTTTTTCTTTTTTTTTTATTCACTGGGGACTATGTATAAACTATAATATATTTTATAATTCTATTTTGGTTCGCTTTGTATACATTGGTTGCGAAAAAAAATTGTTTTAAAGTTTTTCGTTATAATAAATTTTGTTATATTTTTAATTTAATAAATTTAATTTTGTTAACTTAGATGATATTGTTATTGTTAACACTTAAATGTTGCATACAACGGATGAACCTGACTGCTAGTTTGAGGTCGGTCAATTTTAGGACATAATGAATATCGCTTATATTACTTTAAAAAAAAAACGAAAATTTAAACAAATAAAGTAAAAGTGTATATTTTTGTATTCAATTGTGAATGCTTAAATAAATAAATAAATAAATTAATTAATTAACATATTTACGTAAATTTTTTCTTTATTTTGATCTTGTTAGTTTTATAATTTTAATCGTTTTTAAAAGAAACCCAATCATAAAATGATGTTGTTAGTGGGATCAAAAAATATGAAATAAAAAACTATTTTATTACTACCACTAGAAAGAATCGGTGTTATGGTTACTTGGTTTTCAAAGTGAAATCTGCCTTACTACGACTCTGCATTCGTTTCAACAAGTTCATGTTACACTCGGCGTGGAAAGTTATTGAGGTTTTGTATAGTGCTCCCTGTTTACAGAAGGAAATAATCCAATGTTACTTGAGATAAATATCTCAATCGCGATGTAGTCTGCGAACTTTAGACTATTACATAAATATTAAATTCAATTTCAGAGGTCTGAAATATAATTTTGATACAGAACTGTGGCGTTTTGGGTAACATCACTAACCCCAAAGCACTTTACTCAATATTTGGCAATAAAATGTCGACTAGGTGTGTACTTCGCACTTTCTAACCTCAAATGTTGGAAAACTTTATTTCACGACTTGTTTTGTGACTGCCGCGCGCGGGTCACTCAATGATTTTGATTGGTCGGTTGGCGTAGAACATATTGGCACCCGATGTGTTCTGCGCCAACCGCCAGCCAGGATTCAAACATTTGACAATACACCCAGTGACAGTTGGAAAGCGTGTCGGTATCTTTTTCTGTGAGAACCGACATTATTCTTCGTGTGGCATACAAATCCGATGAAAAATCAGTTCAAGTTAGCCTTCCGGAAGAGACAGATCGATCTTTTCCGGATTCGACGAAGCCGGAAGAATTGAATCGGCACTAGACGTACCAGGAAAGCAGTCAGTACAATTTGTCCACTGTGGATTAAAGCTAGCTTTGGCCCGGTGTATCTCGGGTGTCAGAATATTATCAATCATTATCGGCGGAGATTGGGAAGGAAACTATTTCTTTCTAATAACCTACCCGCGTGCGATGATGGCAATCCCTCCGTCATCGTACACGACTCCTAAAACCATGCATCTAAGATACAATGCTCTAAAATCATTTCTCTTTTAATTATATTGTAACTAGATCTCTGGAACATTCAATAACACTCTGGAGCAATCGAGAATAGAATGAAGCCTTCTCGTAGGTATTGGAACATGCATATTGGGGAATCGCTAGAAATGTAAAAAATGTTCTCAAAGAATCGCGAAACCAACACGTTTGGTATAAAAGATCTGGCCCGCACGCGGTGGATCAAGTCATTGTTTTGAGGTTCATTTGTGAGCGACATTCCAGCGATACAAACGTAGCGCAACCGGTGTAGCCCATGCGTTATGCACCGAGTGACAGATATCGGACGAAGTACTTACGTGGAAAAATTGAACGGAATACTCTCGAAAGTATTCTGAGAGCGATAAAAACAGCATTAATTCATGCGAATGTGATGTGTGTAGATTGTGTGAAGATTATAGTGCAATTATAAATGTATTAAATATTCTGGAAACATTCAGTATCTATAAATTAATTTTAGAACATTATTCCAATTTAACTCATGTCCAGAATTTTTTTTAACTCATCTTCTGTTAAATGTTAGACTTTCTCAAAAGCAACTATCGTCGAATAGTTAAAATTCGTTTGCTTAAATTAAACTGAAATAAAATAATTATAACCTTGCAAAAATTTGAACAAGAGTTTTCTTAAGTTATTTATCATTTTACTTCACTGGTATTGAAGCGAATGAATTTTATTATTCGATACAAGTTACTGGTAGGATGGTCCAATATTTTGCAGAAAATAAGTTGAATATACAGCGTTTAACATAGATAGTCCACAATACTTTACAGAAATATTTACTGGTTTGATTATGACCTATTTATGGAGATATGGAATATGAAAATTTGCATTTTTTTCAATATTTCTGACATGGTTTTTGTAAAAGTTTGAACTATCTTTACAGTTACTTGCATACATGAAAAATTCTTTAATTTCAAGACGAGTTCAAGAAATCAGTATAGAGTCCACCGGACTGCGAGAGCCGCCAATGGCATGGAGTATTGTCGATGTATTAATATGCAAAATATTCATCGCTTTCATTTTATTCATTCATTTTATATCCATTTCTGGATGAAGGCCCCTCAACGTGTCTGCAACTTTCGACTTACACACGCGCCGCTATGGTAATTCTAGTTTCTCGTGCAGTCTTTGCACGGGTCGTCTATCGACCAGACAACAAAGGGAAGGGTGTGCTGATAACCCAGAATCATAAGAATCGCTGGATGAGTTTCTCAGCACCATCCGGTCGGATCTACGCCATTGGATCGGGCAGACCTCCGCTACGCGCCCAAAGACTTTCTTTGTTATTTTTACCTTTATACTTTAAGTTGCTCTCAGTGCCTCTCGCTAGTGAATATATGATAGTAGGGGCGAAAACCATCTTAAAGTGTAACATCGTATTTAAATAGATTAATTTTGAATATTTCAGGTGGAAATCTATAGCAGTTTCACTTTTTATTTCCTTTCTTTTAACTCGTGGCATCTGCTTACTTGCTTGACGGAAAAACTTTGGATCGATTTTTAACCCTTTTTCCGTGATCCAATCGAGCTGAAACTTTGCAAGCAGACTCGTGACGACGATCAAGAAGATCTATCAAATTTTCGTTAGAAAAAAAAATATTTGGATTTTTTAAATGTTTAATGGTTTTTTCACACAACTTACTAAGTTATATGAATATATTTCAACGCGTCCGGTAGACACGGAACCTGATTGTAGTATAATTTTGGATTTTTGGAAATTTTTTATTACTCCCTTTCGTAGCGTCGCTCGACCGAAGCCCAACGCGTAGGTTAAGCGCCAAACCAGTTTCCAATAGTAGGTAAATGAGAAAGGGAGTATAATAAAAACTTGGTTTTTATGGGTTACTTTTTCAATTTCTTTTTTTTTTAACTCATGGCGTCTGCTTACTTGCTTGACGAAAATATTTGGATCGATTTTTAACTCTCTTCCCGTGATCCAATCGAGCTGAAACTTTGCAAGTAGACTCGTGGCTACGATCAAGAAGATCTATTAAATTTTCGTTAAAAAAAGAATTATAGTATAATTTTGGATTTTTCAAATTTTTAATGGTTTTTTCATACAAGTTGTATGGAGATTCCGACGCATATTGTAGACACGAAACCCGAATTGAAAAAGGCAGTATTGTAAAAACTTGGTTTTTATGGGTTAAATTTTCTCTAAGTGAAATAGCACCATCTCGCGTATGTCGTTTATATCAACAAGATAATTTTGAATTTTGTTTTTCAATTTCAATTTCAAGAATTCAGCTGATTGGAAAAGCTGGCACATATCGAATCTCAAACAAACCACGAGATTGAATATTGATTACGTCATGTGTGTCTGTAAACATACTAAGATAGCATGCACTTGAAACTACAGAGGAACCATTAATTCCATATCGATTTACACCTCAGATTTACAAACCAAATAATATATAATATATCTTACTCCGAGTGCAATACTTTTTTGCATTCATTTTGGATTCTGTGATTATGGAGCATAAAGTTTTCACGTTTTTCAAATATAACTAAAATGACTTGCATATCGTAATGATCAAATATAATTTATATTTTCATATTTATCAAATTTTTTATCATATTTATCAGCAATATTTATAATTTATATATTTTTTTATTTAATATTTGTACTATACGAGTATACACAAAATTGAGTTATCTACTACTAAAATTGTTTTCATGCAATATTTGATACAGGAGCATCTTTACTGTGCAATTATTAAAAACTTTTCTGAATTTTCGAATCACGTCATGGATAATAATCATTATTTTCAATCATGTACCATTCAATTTCCAAATCCCGGTGCGCGTAAGGGTAGTAAAAATAAAAATTTTGAAAAATTAAATACAAAAATGAATTTGGATCGAGGTGTTAATTTACTTTACAATGTCACATTCACAAACTCTTCTCCTCTCCTCTCAATATTTCCATTGCAACCACCCTTACAACTTACACAATTAACTACGGCTGTTTTTGTCAGTACCAATTAATTTTATATAGCTATTCGCACCTTAACATTTTTTTCTATATTTGAATGTAGTTAGTTTAAAATATAACTTATCAATGGGAGATTCTGTCACTCTCAAAATTCGAGAACAATAATATATAATAAAACTCAAATAAAGTAGAGTAAATATAGATTTATTTCATCCATTTTTCAGATCAATTCACTGTGCTAGTCCTAAATAAAGTTTCTAAATATTTCTCCGCGTTTTTCATCGACCACTTTGGATATGGAAAACCAGACAGAACTACTGTGCATAGTTTATAAAAGTTTTGAAAGGATATTAGGAATGATAAAGGATTTGTCAATCCTAATCTAACTCATTTCAGAGTTTATTCAAATAGATTTTATTTAATTTATTGGTGAGCTTTTGAATAATTTCAATAGCTCTAGTTCCATTATTAATACGTGACGTTCGATTTTTATTTTCAAAATGCATAACAAAGACTTGTAATATGATTTTTGTTGTTCAACTTGAAGATGTGCATAGATATGAAAGGAATGAAATGAAAAATCTGCTAGTACGGGTAAAGAATATAAAAATAAAAATAAATAAAAAATATATTTTTAGATTAAATCACAATATTAATAGATAAATAGGCACAACATAGTAAAAAAATAGTTGCAGGTTAAAAAAAAGTAACCCATAAAAACCTTTATTATACTTACTTTCTCATTTACTAGTGAAAACTGGTTTGCGTTGGGCTCGTTGGGATGCGACGATGCGGAAAGGGATAAAAAATCCGAAAAATTCAAAATTATTATTTTATCAGTTTTTGCGTCTACCAGACGCGTCGGAATCTCTTCATACAAATTGTATGAAAAAACCATTAAAAATTTGAAAAATCCAAAATTATACTATAATTTTTTTTTTTTTTTAACGAAAATTTGATACATCTCTTTGATCGTCACCACGAATCTGCTTTCAAAGTTTCAGCTCGATTGGATCACGGGAAAAGGGTTAAAAATCGATTCAAAGTTTTTGCGTCAATCAGACGGACGCCAGGAGTTAAAATAAAGGAAGTAACAGATACATTATAATTTCGTATTTATTAAGGTTTAGGGAAGGTTCGTAGTTCATGGAGTGAAAGAGCTTGGTGTGTTGTATTGTTGATGAGTATTCCTCAACCGGAGTTAAGCTCCTAGAGCAAAGCAAGATGCACAAGTAAGTGTTGACTTACTTACTTCTAAGGAAGTAAAATAGCGAACAAAGAAATATAGGAAGCGCGCATGCCACCTGATGTAATGGCACACACTCAACTCAAAACGTGGCGTCGTTTTTCTGTCTCCATATGGCTACTTTCTTTGTTTTCGTTTATTTACGGGAGTGGCGGTTTAATTACGTTACCGTAAACAAATTGCTGGGATACAACATGAACATGCGATATCGTCGGTTTTACTGCATTGTATTTAAAAAGTCGAATCGTAGTAGAACAGGTTGTCATATACTTGATACTATTGTCAGGTGTCGTGGCTGCAGGAGAAATTAATGAAAACGCTGGGATTTACTAACGGATTTATTGATTACTGAATAATTAATTATTCAAACATATAAGGTCACTTATCACGATAAAATGTAAAGCTATTCCTTAAATTAAACTGTTTCACAAATTTATCACTCGTAAATATACACTTTATATTTGCTTTAACACTTTATTCACTATTCACTAGAATATTCCTTCCAATTTTCGCACTTATTAATTTCGCTTCAGTTTATTTCGCTACGTAAGAACTTTCCTGAATATTCGTAGTCGAATTACGGCTCGCCTGGCCATCCTGGCAACTCGAGACTCGCGGCTATCTTCGCTTCTATTATCGCTGTCAAACGCGCGCGCCCAAAAAAATTGACTCGACCTTACTCCCGTGTGCCGTATTTATATTCGCTAATGCTGAAATTCCTAGACGTTTCCCGCGTTTTCGAGAAGTTCCTCGCAGTTTCCAGACTTTTGGAGAAGTTTCTCGAGGTCTATCGTAAGCCGTAGCTTATGCTAGGCCGTTCTGGAATTTTCGTTAGTATTGTGATCATTTCAAACAACTGAAACTTGACATGAGTGCGTGATTCTTTTTAGCCTTGTTACAATATATAACTGTCTTTTCTATTGGATATTTGGATGCAATGCAATCTAGGGACATATTAATTTACTTCCTTGCTCCGCATTTAAACAAAGTCAAGATTTCCGCGAGCGAATGACCGACCGTGCGACGCCTGAACGCATAACCAAAAATTTACCATAATTAAATTATTTTCTATGTAAGTGCACAGAGATAATAATTGTTTGTCATAGATAGATAAACATGAACAAATTTTTATTGATTTTTATCTTGATCAACTTTTAAAAAAATAATTTAAACACATAATAAATAAATGTTTAAATACCTTTTTGGATATGGATACTTTAAAACTATTTTGGACTGGGGGAAGCGAATGGATAATATATGGTATAGTTCAACAAAATTTTTGTATTATCAAATCTGATGCAATGAGTAAGATTTCCTTTGGATGCATTTTCGTGTATGATTTATTGGAAGCATTATTTTTTATTGCTCCATTCTCTTCTTTCAATAAAGAACTATCTATAACTTTTTTTATTCCTTCTTATACCTCATTTGAGCCATCTGTCAGCGTTAGTGATGGACATTGTTACGTAGAGAGTTACTTTTTAAGCGTTGTTATCCCATCTGCCATCTGTTAGCGTTAGTGATGTACATTTTTACGTAGAGAGTTACATTTTTTTGTACTTCATTTTATACCCCTCATCATAATTTGGGCCATCTGGTAGCATCAGTGACGGACATTGTTACTTAGAAAATTATACATTTTGATTAATGATTAATACCAGTAATACCATGTTGTAATGGATGCACTTACATGTTTTAATTTTCATTAAACTTAAATATTTAAAATCTAAATATTCTCTAAAAAATCTAATTAATAGTAGGTACATTAATAGTACATATTTTATTAAAAAAGCATAAAGTAAATGTTTTAATTTTATTTAATAACAAATTTGAAATGATACTCAAATTGAAAAGGGAATGAGATAAACTTTTTGGTAGTAAGTTACGGACGGACGGAAGGGCATCGAAATTATTATTATTATTTGATTATATTCTCAATAAATGGAACAACCGTAATACTAACAAAAAATAATTAATTTATGTTTGGGTGAAACGTGAGTTTATATATTATAGATGTCTCACAGAGACAAAGCTTTTTTTTCATATGGTAAATTTTTTTGGGTGTTCATAGGGCTTACGACCTATCGTACGGCTGGTTTAAGTGATCAATTTACACATTGCAACATTCATTAATTCCACCCACGATACACAAATTTTTGGAAGTTGTCTTTACATGTTTAATTTGCACACTTTTCGTATGCGAGTTGTATTTTTAATAAAACCACCTGTAGTTCTGCAGTCGAAAACCTCGTCATTCCCATAACCTAATAAATGTCGCTATTGATAATGAGATATCTATATATTTTACATTAAATTTATGTTATGAGTTTAAAAGTTATTTTCACTCCCTGGCTAAAACAAAATTAATGTTTTAGCTTTAAAATAACCTCTCTTGACTTGTGGCATTACTAGGGGTTGCCTATAAACCCCGAACCGATCTATCGACTAAACGAGCGCAATAAATCTGCTGATTTATATTAGTGTGATTTATTCAGTCCTTTCACAGGGTAGTTCACACCCCAACTGCCACAGCGCGGACCCCGCGCCAGCGAATATAATCAGTGTCGTGATATTCAGAAATATTATATTCTCGAGATATATTGCGATCGACACAACTGTTGCAAAATGCTGGTAGTTTATTGCATCAGTAACACCGATATTACTGTTAATAATATTGAATATAAGTATAAATATCTTTCTAACAATCGTCCCAAGAATATAGAACGTGTTACTGGTTTTCAGTATACCGATTTACTAGCAAAATGGGTTTTCTCTACAACTGGTAAATAATTTTAAAGTGTCGGTAATTTCAATAAATTACTTTTCACTTTTTGATGTGTTTTTTAGTATAATAATTTCATTATCTGTCTGTCCATACAATTAAACTCCGTAATCTCATTTATGAGTGTTGATTTGATACTTCTTTAATTGAATCCCATTCCCTCCCTCTCCCCACCCCTTCCATTTTATGAATTATCATAATTAAAATCTTTGAAATATTTATTATTTATCACATATTCTTTATCATTGTTTTTATTTAGTTTTTTTTTACCAGCTTCGAGGAAACTTTACTGGTCATACTCACGAATATTTTTTTGATATTATATATATAAAAAAAATTAAAATTGTACTGTATGTTTCCCAAATAAAATTAAATAAAAAAAATAAAATAACTTAGCGACAATGGTCTCTTTGTCAGGATATAATGTATACTGAGTATATATTGTATCCTGACAAAGGGACCATTATCCCTGAAACATGTTGATTTTTTCATTTAAAAAATGGTGAAAAAGAAGTATATTTTTATTAATTATGTTAATAATGTCACCACAAAATCATTTTGCTGTTTTTGAAGATGTTATATATTATTTTAAGGTACGTTATTATGTCACAATATTTTCTGAAAGCAGGATCGTTCAGTGTTTTCTTATTTGGCTCTGTTAATCGGAAATCAATGAAATTTACACTGGTAAAATACAATTTGCGCACGTGCACTGGGGATCTGAGACTCAATACTCCATCAGAAAACCGACATGCTTTAATTAGGAAAAAAATTCTATATAATAATTTAAGACTTTAATTGTTATTATAATGTTCATATTCACCTACCTAATAAATCTGAAATATTATTACAAATATTCACATTTTTATTTTGTCTTAGAAAAGCATAATATGGTAACCGGGTACCTCTTTAGTCATTAGAAGTAAGTTTTAATTAAGAGTGTTTCGCCCACACACCCCTCTCCATATATCGAAGAGTTATGATATATTATATTGTGTATTTTCACTATTGTGGAGATGTCATGAAGTTTCAGCCATATAGATTTATTGGAAAATAAAAAAATATATAAATTCAAAACCGAAAAGGTGTCCGGGTACCTCCAGTTATATAACGGTTATTTAAGGTTGTATTTACTTAAAAAATTCTTGATTCATTGTCACATTCACTATCACCCAACTGATAGATAAAGGTTTTCAGCGGTATATACTGAATGTCTTAAAATAAATCGTATTTATCTAAAGTATCTACAAAATACATACAATTGAAATGTGTACCTCAAAGCATTCCATTTATGTTTTTTGTCAAATTATTCAGATTTTTATGATTCATTTTATTTTAAATGTATTTTGTATATGGTAACTATTTTCTGTCTTTAATTGTTAATTAATTATATTTTAATGCCGTCATTAAATACATCGATATGATTTCTCAGTTCGTTCAAAAGATGCACATTACGCGTTTTGTTATGCCTATTCATTATATTCATTCCGCAAATTAAGACATAAGAATATTCATGATCACGATTACGCAAATAGTTAGCGCAAATGAAAAATATTGACTGCATACGCCTGCAGGTCTTCCCCAAGGTCGCCAATTTTTTCTGTCTTCAGCCCTTTTCATCTACCTGTAAGTGCCATTGCAATTCCCATTCTTCGCATCTGATTCAAGCTTTCTCGGCACATAGCAGTTCAACATATCATTTCTCTGATTTTTAGGCTCCATTCTCTCCCAACACGGCTACGAATGATATTTAGCAATATCCCAAAAAAAACTCCGCTAAAAGAAACCCGATTTGTATCAAAAGAAGACGATGTGAGAAATGCGACGGCTCATCTGAACACCATTCCAGCTATTTCCAACAATGGCGAGACCGCTGCGATTAGAGAAGAGCATGCATCATCTAAGGGAATTTCTTATTCTTATCGAATTTATTTAATAAATGAACTGAAAAAAGTTTTATATTAACTCTATTCCTTTGTGCCATAAGGAAAAGTTAAAACCGCTGTAATCGTATTTGACAGAAATAAGAATACTTTTTTTAGAAAGTTTTTGTATACAGAGCGAAAGATTTATGGATGCACAGTTAAATAAATTAGATGTTTGTGAGCGATAGAAGGTGAACTTGGAGGTAAAATATAATCAAGAATTATTCGGAAACCGAAACCAAATGCAATGATAATTATTTCATTGAAATTAAATCAAATTCAGCAACTATAATGATCATTAAAGAAATTAAAGATACGTATGGTATAAGATTATTTAAGTAATATAAAAAAAATAGTAGGGTTTTTAAAAAAATAATTTGAAATAATAATATTCTTTATTTTGTACATGGTGAAATTATCAACTGTAAAATTGCTTACAACTTATAATTATTAGGTTACATAATTTCAGTGTTGAAAAAGGTCTATTTGCATACAGTACGCAATCACTAACTAAATCACATTACTTCGATACCACGCCTCAATTGCTTTGAAATGGGCTAAACGTTTCAGGAAAGGCACAGCGAGATAAATAGGAGCTCCTAACAATACCAAAATGAATTTATTGTCAACTACGAATTATTTATAGCTTTCACTATAAGCAACATTTTGTAGTTCCCAATGAACATTGATTTATCGGTACTTAACGAAAATTCAATTAAATATTGTTGCCCCATGTGCGTGTTGCGGAACAACATGGAACAAGAAATCATAGGTTGTTGCTTTAGGAATGAGAAGAATTTCACGTAATCAAGAATTTCTCAGTATTTTAGACATGTTATAAATAGGAAATTACCAGAAAGGCCTTGATGCGCGAAACGTCTGAAAACCCGAAAATGTATTAAATCGACGCCATCAAGACAGATAGTTGGTTGTAACGTTCAAGCGATTCCACAGAAGCAAAATGGGCGAGAGAAGAAGCGAGTCGGCGCTTCAGTATGACCAGCGAAAATAAATTAAGAGAGTACCTATCGAGTGTCCAATAATGAATAAGTGCGAACCCAGACGTGCCTATATTCTAATATGAGTATACCTAAAGTGTTCCACATATAAGTATAACTTCAGAATATCGATTTTGCCTTTTATCTTTAAAATAGCGCTACATTGTGACAATGTAAAGAATGGTGCTCCAATTTAATTCATGTTCAGCGACTTTCTTTTAAATAAAACTTTACTGAATTTTTTGTTTCCCCATATATACAAATTTTATTAAAATGTTAAAATATGGAAAATGCTCAGATTTTTAAAAACGCATGTACCCTAGTAGAATAAAATATTCTATTACAAAATAAAATTTTATGTGTTGCAAGTATTTAAAAACATATTTACACTTTGTAGGTTTGAAATATTTACTATACATTTAGACTCAACCCACCGGCCACATGACATATTTAATTCCTGGTTGCGCGTTCCGCCATTTAACTAAATATATTTAAAGTACGTGTTTGAACATGTTGTTTGATTTGTTTGAACATGTTGAAACTAATACGTGCGTAAATTTCAAGCTTATAGATCAAGTTGTTAGTAAGCTATTGGGAAGGTAATAAATCGTTAACATATAATTATAATCACGTGATAAAGTAAAAAACTAACCCATAAAAACCAAGTTTTTATTATTCTCCCTTTCTCGTTTACTAGTGGAAATTTGTTTGGCGCTTAACCTACGCGTTGGGCTTCGGTCAGGCGACGCTACGAAAGGAAGTAATAAAAATTTTCCAACAATCCAAAATTATTCTATAATCCGTGTCTACCAGATGCGTCGTAATCTCAATACAACTTACTGAGTTGTATGAAAAAACCATAAAAAATTTGAAAAATCCAAAATTATATTATATATTATTTATTTGTTTAACAAAAATTTGATCGATCTTTTTGATCGTCGCCACGAGTCTGCTTGCAAAGTTTCAGCTCGATTGGATCACGGGAAAAAGGTCAAAAATCGATACAAAGTTTTTTCGTCAAAAAAACAAGCAAGCAGATGCCACGAGTTAAGAAAGGAAGTAAAAAGAAGTTTAACCAGCCGAGAAATGTTTTACAGACAATGTTTTTCAGCTCAACAATGTTGGTTTGCTAATTTATTTATTGAATCTATTTGGTGTGATTTTGATAAACTACATGTATTTCAAATAAATTGATCTTAATTAAATAACTGTTAAGCAGTATTTTTCCTTAGAAAAAAAGATATAAGGCACAAGTGAAACTATGTGAAAAAGCGCTCATCGAAGTAAAATTTCCGGAAAATCGTGTTCATTGGTTCCATAAATTTTTTGACACTAAATTATCATTCATTCGCTACATTGACTTGATAACTAATAAAGGTCTCAAAATGTTGGGATTTGTTTTAAGAACTGCACAGAACTTTACAGACCCACGCACTTATAAAGTCCTCTCTTGTGAGACCTCAGGTTGAATATAACTCGATCGTTTTGTCGCCTCACTATATTAATCATTCAATGGCAGTTGAACGAATCCAAAAAAAGTTCTTAAGATTTATTAATTACAAATTAAATATATGCTTGGAAGATATCAATTTATGAATAACTCCTTAGTTATTTGCATGATTGATTGCCCCTGGATTGTTAGTCTGATCGAGTTATATGCCCCATCGAGGTCATCAAGACACAGTGCATTATTCTATTTTAGTGCAAATATCAGAACTAATGCATTAGCAAACTCTATAATCCCCATATTACACTCATTAGAGAATGAACATGCAGAAGTGGCCGACATTTTTGATGATAATATAACTGTGTATAGGAGAAAGTTGATGCAATTCTTTACATCTTAACTAAATAGTTATGGATACTATTTTTTTTTCTTCTTACTACTTAAACTTCTCTTTTTAATTTACAAAAATCTATAAGATGTACTTGAATCTTTTTAACTGCAATCTAAATTTACATTAACCTATTACATACACTTCAATCTTTTAACAGCAATCTAAATTTACACAAATCTATTATATGCACTTGAACTTTTTAACTGTATATCTGTCTTATGTTATTTTTTTATTTTATATTATGTATATTTTGTAAAAGCATATAAGGGCGTTAATTAAATAAATAAATAAATTCATTAATTTTTTATCATATCGCGCAGTTTTCCAACGGATTAGAGCGATACAAAAAAGTCGTGATTTAATATTTTCTTCAATTGAAGGTTATTTTAAAGGAAGTCTGCATTTTCTTGAAAGCATCTGAACAGAAAGCAAACAATTGTTGTTGGCTTGACATAAACTTTGTCTAGCCTTATCTTTTTGTACAGCCTGATGTTTCTCGAGTTTGAATTGCACCCGAGAACAAAGAGTCAACGCCTGTCTTTTGAGAAGTCAACCGGATATTGTTTCACTTCTGTACCACGGCTAAATAAAGAAATTGTGTGTTCATAATATATTGTCATAAAGACAGCGCTGAGTTAAATAAAATAAAATGAAAACGAAAAATAATCTAATTATAAAAAAGTAGCTCATTTCATTTGATATTCCAAATTTATCAAAATTTTATCAGATTTAAAAATAAACGAAATACTTGTCACAATTGACGTATTATAATATAGACACGTTATTCCCATACTAGCCGACTTTCATATATTGCAAATATTGCATTGAAAAAGACAAAATTCACATAATCAAGTAATCACGTATAAATCAGGTAATTTGAAGTCACGGTGACTAAAATAACATACTCATTCTTACAATAGTGTACGATACTCTGTTCCTTTTCCCCTGGGACTTTTTTTTTCGGCATAGCATCGCGCCCGATCACAAAGAAGGTCCGTTTGATTACGATCGCAAGTAAGGCAATTACCTTACTTTTTGAGCCAAGATTTCACGCTTATGACGTATCTACAGTTTATTATATCATTGCTTGTTACATATCCTTAATCGAGGGTGAAAAACCAAAAAGGAGTTAGTGATTATCTCGAATTTTACAGAAGAACAAAATAAGGTTTTGTAAATCTGAGTTTGTGAATATTTATTTATTTATTTTATTACTAAACGATTTTCGTATGTGGTTTGTATGAAAAAATACGGAAATCGTTTAATCAAACATAATAATTTCATTGTATGTCCGTCCGTCTGTTTGTCTGTACCCATAACTTCATGTAACGTCCGTAATTTCGTTTGAATTGGCAGCTAAAAAATAGCCGGAGATGGGGCTTGAACCCGTGCCACCAAACCCGAACCGGTCGATTAACGCATGTGGTTACGACTGCCTCTTCGTAGACTGCCAAAAATATGCTTTAAATATAAACTAGGGCTTAACAAAGACGCGAACCAATGTTCCGTCATTTTTGAACGATTACATTGACTGAATCAGATTAATAGAACTTTCTTTTGCTCGCCTGTAAAGTTCGAAATAATCACCAACGCCCTTATGGCTTTCTATCCTCGATATTATTATTATTCTCCAATTTAACTTGATGTTTTCGAAGATAGGACTTTCTAAATTAATGAGATAATTATGGCCTTTTGTATCTTATAACTATTTGCATTATGCATAACTCCAAGTAAATAGTTGAATATACCTACAAATCATCTTATATTGGGCAAACTGGGAGGAAAATACACACAAGAATAAACGAACACCTAAACTGAACAAAGAACTTCAGCATAAACTCTGAGATCGCTGACCATACAAGATCAGAAGGTCATCGATTCACCCATGACAACGTAGAGGTGCTCCATATATGCAGAAAAGGAAAAAAACTAGACATTCTAGAAACTTAGAAATTAATTTTAATAGTAGTAATACACTCAACATTCAAACACCCTATATAACATCCCCCCTCTTGTCCATATTAGCCCCGCCCCGCAAACTTACCCCTTCACACCACTCCACTCCCACACACGACCCGACAAGTAGTCATTAGTCTTAAGGTTTAGTTTAGTTTATTACTGAAGATGATGCAATAAGCGTCGAAAACGTTATAATTAAAACTTTTTTATTTAAAGTGTTATAGTGAGAAGAAAACAACGTTGATATTTTTAATTCCTTAAAAACATATTAAAATAAACTTCCACAAAGTTTTTCACTATAATTTCGAAACAAAGTTTTTAATTAATTAAAATTAATAATTATGTCCAACATTAGCGCTATAAACATCAAAAATATAAAAAAAAATTTGCTCATACCTTCGAATGGGAATTGATTCCCCAACCACTGTTCCACTAGGTTTTATAAATATAGTGTCTGAAGCACTATATTTATAAAAACGAATAAGGAAAACATTTTCAAGGGTTGTATCAATTTGAAGCGGTTTCCCGAGTTTTCTGGGATAAGCAAATGTTCCAAAAATGTATTTGCCATTTCCAAGCACGTAATCTACTATTTGATTCGATTGCATGGTGGAGGTATGTTTATAAGCCCCTGAAATACTTTTTTATATCGAAAGTATGAATGTAGAAATTTATACAATTATCCATACGCGCTGAAATAAACAAATAATATAATTTTAAAAACAAATGAAGTGGTTGACAGAGCGAAGTTGGAACGGAATGGAAAAGTTCAGGATTTGTATCCCATTCAACTAATAGTGTTTGCCATTTGCACTATCCATACATAATAAGCAATGACTGTGCAGAACATGTGCCAATTCGTACATGATTACATTGCATTGATATATTAAATATATGCATGTTGCTAGGCATATTGGGTTGAGTTTGAAATTATATATTTTTGTGGATTTTGTTGCAAGTATTCGATTAGTGAAATAAAATATAATACGTGGAGGATCTAGGCCTACCCGAACTCTAGTCCCTCGAGCGTACTAATTGGACCAATCGCACCCGAGGCGAGACACCAATGAGAAGCCCGATGCAACCGGCGAGGTAATGGCCGGCAGCGCACCGGTACCACTCTTTCTATGACCGCCGTAATTTACGCCACGTACTCATTTTACTCCGTCCCGCATTATTGTATAACTTGTTCTTCAACAAATCGACAATACAAATTGTGAGTATTTCTTTGACGTCTTTGATCTCCCGCCTTAGTTTGCCACATACATGACATCGTAAACAATTCACATCAGCATGCCTTCAGCGCCACACGTGCCATGGTGATTCATGTTTCTTACAGATGTACATGACCTCGTGGTACATGACACACACCTTCACATCACTAGTCTCTATACACAACTACGATTAACCAATACAAAACCTTCATACCTGTTACATTGGTAAAATAAAATAAAGTGAAATGTAATGAAGAAATGAAATTTACTAAAATAAAATGAAATAAAAAAATATATATAATAAAAATAAAATTGATAAGTGAAATTAAATGACATGAAATTAAATTAAATGAAATAAAATAATATAAAAAATAAAAAACATGTAAAAAAGAAAAATGAATAATAAATAATAACATTGACTAACAAGTTTGTCTTCAGAAATAGTCTTTGAATATATGTTTATTATTATACCCAACATACAAACACTGAAGAAACATTTCGATCCCGTCCACGAAATATGGAAAACTCGCATTCTTCAATATTTACCAGGTAAACCCAAAAACAAGCTGAAGAAGTTTTAAGCAGCATTTTCTGTAAAATGTGTTCCAGGACTTACCTCGGCAGAGCGTTTATTATTTACGGCTTGTCATCAAGGAGGATTTATGAGGCTTGCAGGGAGGCCACGCGGGTAGGAGCCGATGTCACCGCGTATTTTATCATTAACAAAAATAAATGAAGTTAAAAGACAACGTTTTCAGGGGGTTATTTATGGAACTTTTCAAATAGAGTTATCAAGCAGATTGTAGCTAATATTTATTTTTCAAAAATGGTAAAATGGGTGGTATCACTTAGGGGTATATCCATTTATACGATTTTGTAGATTCTACATATCGAGGGTTGAAAGCCAAAATGGCGTCAGTGATTATTTTGAACTTCAGAGGAGTGCAAAATAATGTTTTGTCATATGTGTTATGAATTAACAAATGTAGAAATCGTTTTTTAATAAAATAAACATGTATATATAATCTGTGTGTTGGTCTTAAGCGTATGAATTTATTATTTTATTTTTTTACTTAAGAATATACCTTGTGTCTACGCATAGGTCTATGCCAATATATAAAATACACATTTATTTTACACAAATTGAATAAAACAAATTATGCTCGAATAGTTGTTATGCTAAAAGGAAATACTCGCAGGTAAGTTTCTTGTTACAAATGGGGTCGGTTTTAAACCGCATCGAAAATATTTACATCTGTTAACATTCAACGTTAATTTAGAACAAAACCAAAAATGTATTTGGAATTCAACCCCCAATTTGCAACCCTTTCGAACAGAATCGTCTGCTTTTGTATGTACATATTTATGTGGGTAATTAATTATACGGAGTTTACCTTCGCTCCAGACGCTCGAAAATACTGGTATGGATTTAAATGTCTGATTTTGCAGGGGCAGCATGCCATTAGGGGTGTTGGGAAATGAAACCTTTTGTGAAACCTTTTCATTTAGGGTTTGTTTGTTAGTTTTATTAATAAAATTTCAATACCTAACATATGGGTCTCACAATAGCACAGAAAATTTTGAGTATGTCGAAAATTTACTTAACGTTTTATGATTTGTATGAATCGTAGAGTGTTTTAATGTTTTTTTTCTTATTTTTAGATTATGAGTCAATTTTAAAATTGATCAAATTTAATGCGTGTATCAAGTGCGTTGTTGCATTACTCTCTAGCGTGAAGTGGTTATTTAGAATTGTCTGTTTCTCACATAGATATCGTACATGTACCCCATTGATGTGTCCCAGTGTACAACACATACTTGGAGTGCCATGACCAAAAAATCGACCAGAACGTATATAATATTCATAACGTCATCGAAATTGAAGAGGTTTACAATTACAACAAGACGTTATTGTTGAGATACCGCAATGAGAATAGACCCAATATAAATATAATTTAAATTTCAATTTATTACATAAATAACATACACATTTCAAACTTAACTTTAATTCATAAATGTTATTTTGAATCAATATAAGTACATAGCTACTAGCCGTAAGCCCTTGAAAAATCCAATTTCATGGGCGACCTTTGCGTGTTGCCGGAGCCATTGCATGTTGCGCGTTGGTAGCGCGTCACACTCTAATTATTTAAAGTTGTTATTCCAGTTCGTTCTAGCAAGATATGATATCTAGCAAGAAAACGAAATTATTATATTTGGAATAATATTTAAGAATTATTATCAAAGATGTAGGATAATCCTGCTTAGGAAAACTCTCTCAGAGATATGTAAAATATCAATATCCAAAGTGATATTGTTCAGCATAGCGGTAGCTTTTCCAACAGGCATAACTATATGATCTAATAATAATCTAATAATCTAATAATAGATCTGTATATTGGAATGTGAAATAATCTATGTTCACGCTGTCTTAGATAATTATCAGAAACGCACAAATCAATGCTCTGCATTTGAAGATTATTGATCATAACGAGAAACAATCTATAAATATGTGTAATCAAATACACATTTCTTCTAATTTATAAAATATTGTAGCCAAGCATACCCTGAAAAAACTCTGTTGCGATATCTCAGAAATCGATAATTGTTGGTCCCTCTTTTACACTATTTTAATTAAAAGCATTCACTGCATTTTGGATTTTTTTTTTTTAAATTGAGTTTTTATTTTTCATTTATATCAGAATTTATATGCTGGAATACAATTTATTTAGGACGATGACTTAGATAAAACGTATTTTCCTAAAATAAAAAGTAAAAAACTGAGCATTTTTACAATTATCATGAAAATATAAGAATTAATCGACACGCCGCGGTCAAAAACTTAGTTTTCAGTGAACTAAAGTGCCTAAATATGCATTTGCAATGAATGTCCAGCCTTAATATAAAAAAAAATCTTTTTGTTATCACGGTTTAATAGCAAAGCTGTGTTGGGACGTTTTCTATCACAGTAAATATTGCATCAAAATTCGATACACGTTGGATTAAATTTCACGACACGTCTGAAACAATAGGCAGAATGAATTTTAATCCACCCTGTATTTCGCCTCCCGCAGAATTAATTAATTATTCTGAAATCGCGTAAACGTAGTTTACTCTTTGAACGTTAACTTACTCTAAAATTATCGCAATAAACTTAGAAAACGAGATTATTTTGACAATCCATTTGACAATCAATCAAAAATCACATGTGATATTATTTTCAAACATTTGACACAGATATAAAGTTTTAAGAAATAATAGAGTGGCGCAAAAGTATTCATTTGACTTCTAATGCTTGTTTGATTATAGAACTTGTAACATTCACATGGACATCACATTTTGTAAATTTTAGAAACAACTGGAACTGGAATACACGAGAGTATACGGAAAAATTCGAGAAAATAACACATACGTGTACTTAAAAAGTGTTGTGACAGCTAGCGAGCACCACAGAAAAAGCGAGTGGGTGATTCAGTGAAAATGTTAGCGGAAAATGATAAATTATCAGACTGCGTACGAAATATTCTCGAAAGCAAATTAGTGCAGTAGAAACGGCGAAATAATGTATTCCATAGGCAAGAAGACGATTCTCGAGTGACAGTGCAAATTAAGAAACAGTGTTTCAGTTATATTTATGTCCAGTAACTTTGTGTGTACAATAAAACTTTATTTAATTAAAGTGTTTTATTTCATCATCATAATAAATAGTGTCATTAATTAAATTAACAAACCAGGTAAGTTAATTTTGTCAAGTAGTTCTTAGAATACCACAAATACGTCATAAGCACTTTGCTAAGCCGTTATAATGTGCTACAACCACAAGAAACGCTTGGTGGAATAACCTTCACTGTTTAATTAATCAAAATTATAGCGTGAACGTGGGAACAAAACCAATTATATAAAATTGGACGCGTTTTACAATTTAGGTATTGTGCGTCTGTGCTGACGAAGATACAGTGGTTTCGGTACCGGTCGATTTTGAAAACAATAATTTTTTCATGCATATTTTCCTAGATTTTCGAAATTAATAATCATATTAATGCTGGAACATACATTTTAATTTTTTGTTTATTTGAATAATATTGATCATTTACATTATAATTTTTTTTTGCGAAAGAAAAACCCACAAATCCGCGAAACTGACGTGTCGGTAGTTTTTCTTTTGTTAACAAGAGAAAATAAAGTAATGTTACTTTATACAAATAAATAAAAAGGAAACAGTCAATTAATTAATGACCACAATTAATTTAAAAAAACATTCTTGCAGAGAAATGGCCTAAAACTGAAAAAAATACAGCCTGACCCTAACAGCCTACCTAGGCAATGATTTCGGACGCTGTCAGGAAGAAGAGGATTACTAAGATTAATTAGCTCACGTAATCAATATAAATGTAAATCTTTCTTATTGAATAGTAATTCCAATTATTTTTCTTAGTATTTTGTCTTTTATAATGTTTCGTGGAAGTTTATAAAATATTTTCGGTATTGCATATTTTAATGTCCTTTGTTCATATTTATTAGTACCTTCGGTATGAGCAGTCCTATGTGTGTCGTAAATCTAGTACCATGTTTATGTAGTAATCCATGCTCATATTTATTACCTTCAAGATAACTTGTTACTAATTTATACCAGATAGATAGCGTTAACTTATTAATTAATATAAATCATATATAATATTAATACTAGTCTTAAATAACAATACTACATACATATAAGTAAATTGTTGGTCTTGTGGTCGGGACAGTCGACTCGTAATCCAAAGGTCGCGGGTTCGAACCTCACTCCAGACTAACAAGTTATTCTTATTGCCATAGCACAAGCGTTAAGCTTCGTATGAAAATAGTAATAATATTGATGTGACACGTATTTCGTGTTCGAATCTCTATCTTTTAAAAAGAAAAAAAAATCTTATATTCAAACTGAAAATCAATTTAGTCCCTATTTTTATTACCCAGCCAATATTTTATTTTTGTTTGACGAAAAATAAATAAAAACGACGTTAAATACGTAGCAATGATAAAATTTCAATCAATTTGCATTGTTTCAACCAAGAAAAAATCTGTAACAAATGATTTATTTGAGTCTAAAGTTGACCAGAAAAACATTGCTGGTGAAAGGGACCGTATTTTAAATATAGAAAGGGTTTAATGGCTTTTTATACTCATTTATTTTTTATTTAAAATACCTTTAATCAAAGAGCTGATCCCTGCAGTAAATTGAAACAAATTATAGTAGGTTCTGGAAAAGGTTTTACAGGACTTTGATGTGGAATTTCATTACCCCTGTTTTCTGATTGGTATAATTGGGTTGTTTGTGAATTTATTTCATTGAATGAATTATTTACATTTGATTTATTTTAGTATATTTTTTTGAATTAATCATATAATAATTATGATAATAAAATTTCAAAACATATTACCTCCTTAGAATTTAAAAATATATAAGATGAATCAACTAGAAACATTTATAGAAAAAATCAGTGTATCGAAAAAAATATTAGGGTAAATTAAAAAATAAAAATTAATTGTTTCTAAGGTTAATTAAGATTAATTCACATTACATAAAACGGATTAACTTATTCTGACGTAACATGTCGTGTATTATTGGAAAGTTTTTTGATTCGTTGCATAATTTTTTTTTTTTTTTAATTTAAAGACTATCGACAGGCCAGAATGACCCTAATGGATAGTCATTTGGGACAAGGTGATTAGTACAGTTACAATTTACGATGATACATTAAAATAAAACATTAGTACATTATACAATATAAGTATACTACAGTAAGTGATTACAAGATGAACGAAGTTCACATTCTCCGCACGACATAATAGGCATGTAGGCTCCCAGGTCAACTAAGTCAGAAAATGTGTACCCGCGCTTTGTGGCTATAAAATTTTTGTTTAGGTTGATTTCCGAAGAATCCGTCTTACACGCATAATAAGATATTAATAGCTTTTTGAAAATTTATTTATGACTGCTGATAATAACAATATGCTAATTATAATATTGCTGATAGTAATAATGATAAAAAATAGATAGTAAAATCACATATATTTGTCTCAACTTTTTTTAATTATACATGGTACGAATAGTGAAATCGCTATATTGGTTTTTTCCCGGTGTCATGTATTTTAAATAAATATAAATTTTCTGCAGATATATTTTTCTAGTTGACAATTTTAATTACATACTACTGGGATTCGAACCACGGATCTCCTCCTGTGTCTTTCTAATTGATTAATTAATTTGGTTTTAAATTTCACAGAATTTTGTTCTGAAAAAAATGCAATTTCACAATAAGAATGTGTTCTTGAATATAATACACTTGTGTTGTAACAAATGTGTCGAAAAATAAAAAATGAATTAAACTGTTAATTCTGGCATCCTCTAGCGGCAGTAGCACAAAGTAATTTGTGCCTACCATACCAAAAAAAGTGGATTGCTCTAAAAATGGATAATAAATGTTAATCAATTAATAAATGAGACTTACAGATAAGGTCGATGTTTTCACGGAAATGTACAAGGCCGCTATAACGTAATTGGATAACGCGATTGTCTCGGATAGGAGGAGATTCGTGGTTCGAATCCCGGTAGCTGTTAAATATTTTTTCGAGGATTTGACTTTTCCGTTTGTCTTTTAAAAATTTCACAGAACTTTGTTCTGAAAAAATTGCAACTTCACAATAAGAATGTGTTTTTGAATATAATATATATGAGTTACGATCTAGTCAAAACTTGTGATGCCTTTTATCCAATCGTCAAAAGATCGCTTGCTTTCTGCTGATACAGAATAAAAATAATAAATGAAAAAAGAAATATAGAAAATAAAATTATACAACCATGAAATGTGACAAAATAATACGATGAATTACTAGCAGTTAAGAAATCGGGTGGCTGCGCGGCCATTGGTTTCTGCAACTGGACAGTGACCAATGCATGAATATTAGTATATGCGATTAACTGTCGCCCATTGGCTGCTGCTTTTTATGCAATATGGTTATTTTTTGAAACTGGTAATGGCTAAACTGCACATTGCATACTGCGTTCTTGAAATAAGCATTACATAGATGATCCATCGCCGTGTATGCTTTCGACTTTGACACATTTCCTAACAAACGTATATTTTAACCTAGAAATTAATTATGTCAAAAATATAATTGCCGTCAAAAAAATTAAAATTGACATAAGAAAGTAAGCATTCCGCTGTTTTTCGAAATAAAGTGACTTAAATGTTAAATAATGTTAATATGTGGGGTATTAATATAAGGGCAGTAATATGCAATATATAAAAAAAAAGTTGAATGCATTTAACGAGGATTAATAATTTAAAATGTACTAGATTCTAGATTTATTTTATATCTATCCCTTTTGAAATTGTGTTTCCTTTAAATTTATAGGCTACGTTTCCTATCAAATGTCGATTTCAGTACATTATAAATAAGGAATCCTCGATGACTGCATTCAATTTTTTTATATTGCTGCCTTTGGTATGCTGCCTTTTATACCTACCCCACATATAATAGAGCAAGCACAAAACCGAGATGAGTGGAGGAAGAATCTTGAAGAAGCCAAGACCCCCAGGGGTTGTAAAGCCATAAGTGATGATGATGATAATATTTTAATACATGAAATAACATCTAAACGTATTTTAAAAGAATCTGTCAACCTCGTTTTGTTAAAATATACGATCTGATTAATTTTTTAAGCTGGCTGTGGAAAAAAATGCATTTCTTGATGCAGACTAAGCGCAATCATAATATAAGATAAATCATCAATGACAATAAATTTATCTACTGTATCCATACATATGTTCAACTATATCAATCAGCCATTTGTATTTCCGAATGGAATTCTATGAATAGTAGATTCCAATCAGGAGTCAGCCTCTATTGTAGCTGCATTAAGGGATGTGTAACATCTCTGCTATTTCCGGAAGACTAAGTTCAGTGAATGGGCATTTGCAGTAGCTGGACCAAAATAGTGAATCTGTCTAACCTCTTTGATGCGGCAAAGTGCATCAGAAGTTATATTTAAAAAAAAAAATACGTTTGCAGTCGAGGGATTGCATTGACACGTATTAAAAAGATAACATGAAACAGTAAGAACAATATGAATCTGTTCACAATTATATTATGAAAACTACATAAGAAGATGAAAAATAAACACAAACAGCACCTGGAGCGTATGCAATATTCATCACACTATGATCACTTATAAGAATTGCTTTTGGTTAAATATCACACGAAAAAACGCCATTTTAGCTTTCGATTGACAAATAAAAACTGCATGATGTGCGCGCGTTTCGTTGCAACCTAAAAAAATTCACTCAATACGCGCCTAAAGAAGTATATATTCAAAAATACTGAAAACGCAATTTTTCATAAAACCATATTTATTTTTAATTTTAAATATTTGCGCAGTACTTTTGCTAACTACTTAAGCGCCCTTGAGGTGAGTATTCGCGAAAACGGCGCTATACAAGTTATCCAATTATTATTATTATTATTATGTTTAATTCAAATTTCTTAAATTGTCGAAAGATTTTAATAAAAAAATATTTAGTAAATCATCAGGAATGCTAAAATAAATAATAAACGAGAACAAGTCGTAGATTATTTACACTTTTCGTTTCACAATTTATTTTAACTAAGGTAGAATTTGGAGGTTCGGCTACTTTTAAATTTCTCGATCCATAAAAACCCACTTTTACCTGATAAATTAAGTACCTATCGTAGTATAATAGAAATCTACCATGAATTTCATCCTCTTTCACTACTGTGTTAGGTGTATTAGAATTATTGTTTTAGTTGTGTTTGTGGCGTCTGCTTGCTTGCCGTCAACAAAAACTTTTGATCAATTTTTGACCCTTTTCCCGTGATCCAATCGAGCTGAAACTTGACAAGTAGACTCATGGCGACGATCAAGAAGATCTGTCAAATTTTCGTTAAAAAAATTAATAATTATAGTATAATTTCGGATTTTTAGAAATTTTATTGGTTTTTTCAAATCGGAATCATTAGAAAAGTTTGATTACGGCGACCCAATAACGTCGCGGAATGTTTTCTAAATTTGAATTACTCTTTAGGTATGCATAATAGGTACTTCAAATCGAATGTCGAAAATCTAAATTGACTGACAAAAGTTTTTAGAATTTAATCTTCAAAGCATGAAGTGTCTTATCAAAGCTCAAAACATCTGACATTTTAGAAATATATTAAATTACTGTAAGTTTAGTGTTATGTTATATGTTTTAATTCGTCTTTATTGTTGTTATGTTTTACAAAGAAAGGGAGTATAATATAAAATAGGTTTTTATGGGTTACTTTTTTTTATAGTTTTCAGTGCAAATAAAGAAATTGGAGAATTTTTTTTTTTCATAATATTAATTAATCACGTTGATAAAATATTAATATCTCGCGATTCGGACCAGGTCTTAACAGACTCTAAACAAAAACATTGTGAATGCGCGTGATATGTTTGCATGACAGGGGATAAAACATATTGAAGATGAATGGCAAATTCGACCACAAAATGAATGAAGTCTTAGCTTTGTTGGCGGGAATGTTGGTGAGATTAACAAAACGTCGCTATTTCTCGTCTGTGAATCTTCTTCATTTTCACTCTTAATTCTAGATGCGGGTGGTAAATGAGTGGGAACACAAATTGTTTTAAGATGTGGTGGAAAAAATTTTCAAATCGAGCGATGCGGACAGATTAAAATTCGATGCGGTATTAATAGAGCGGTAGAAAAATAACAACTGTTACATTTGCGGTGATAAAAATATTTATGTTGATTGCCTGAAGATAGGCGATTGCAGCAAAAGGTGGAAGATGTTGATTTTTAGGTAGAGAATTCAAAGGAACAAAAAGGACAGGAATGATGAGGATAGGCAGATTTTCATCCCAATCGCTGTCCAAATCAGCCACACCTCCTGCCTTCCCATCTATCGACATATCTGCCAAATCAGATTGGATAGCAAAAACGTTATAAACAAAATACATTCACACAGGTGTTTTCTAACAAGCATTCATTACAGATGATGAGAGGGATCTCCTCTTAAAATTATATCAATGACAAAATAATGAAAATCAGTGTTAATTAAAACTAAAAGTTTAAGTCTCATTTAGATCATAAACTTAAGAAGAAAAAGAAATGCGACTTTAAAATACAACGTAAATATATTTCATGATATTAAGGGGAATAACACAGTAAAATATAAAATTAAAAGTTTTGTAACGAATGGAAATGTTGAGGAGAGTAAGCGAGATATAAAATTACAAAATAAAGTGTAGAGTAGGAGTTATTATTAAGTGTTAATTTATGATAAAAAAGCTTAAAATTTAAATTGTTTATCTTCTCTGTTGTGAGATTTCAAAAAGAATTTAGATTTTGCACATAGGTTAAGATGTTTTTTTTTTCTCTACAAGGTCTACAAGCAATATAAACGGATATTATTAAGTGTCCAGACAGATCGTAAGGCAGTCAAAAATGATCATAATAATTGTTATCAGTCGTTTTATGTCCACTGCCGAATGAAAGCCTCCCCAAGTCTTATGAATTTCAAAGAGCAGCGAGAGATTACAATTAACTAAGCCCCGAGTCGCAATGTAAAATAATTTTGAAAATACTGGGAATATTTTTGAAATTATTCATCAAAACATTGCCAAATTAAGGCAGTTAATATAATTATTCCGACACTTCATAGTCGGAGTAAATTAAGCGGGCATTCAAATAAATGCTGAACAAATCTTTTCGGGTAATTTTGTCATCATGAAGACGATTGCAAAAAAACCCCGTCAGCTAAATGGCACCCGAAATGAGATTTAATTCGGATTACGGTGTTATGCAAATTCGGCGAAATGAGAGACGAACAATTTTTATTCTGCGGATTTAAATAGTCTTTTTAATGAGTAACAGCGACAGAAGTAACTGTTTTGCTACGCGCGCAGCTTATAGAAATTTTCAGAAATTAACTGTCCATACTTCGAGTAATACGCGCTAGGCAACGTGAGGATAGATTGATGCATTTTTATTAAATCTGGAATTTTTTCGACGACGGCATAAAAGAAATGATCAACATTCTCTCCATATAACACGCCTTCGAGGTTGACATATTGCCTTTTGCGCATTCGTGCATAGAGCTGGTACCGCTCCAGTCCCATGTGCGATATATGATACTGATCACCTCATTTGCCTTCTGGCTATCACAGTGTAAACATGTCCGGTTCGCTAGCAGTTTGCACGAAGGAGTATCAATGAGCGAGGATCCGATTTCTATGGTCACAGTATGTTATGGCGACACCTGTGTGTGTGTTTTTTATGACATTTTTGTTTTTCAATATTAAGTTTCTGCTGAGACTTGGTCTAAATCAACAGATATTACTGTTTTACCAGAGATTTATTGTTTTGGGTTCCTTTTACTTTTTATGTTATTTTCCTTGTATTATAATTATATATTTTGTTTTTTTTTTAATAAAGACATATTTTGAGGCGGAGACAGTGAATGGTTTTGTTCGAGCGGCCGTGCTACTTCGCAACGGTTATACGACCGGTGCGGAGCAGCACGGTCCTGCTTGTTAGTTGAAAAAAATGTCAATCTGGAGACGATTGAGTAGGACCGATATGGAAGTTTTTGCTCTTAGAACGGTCCGGGTTAAGCGATGGGTACCATTCACTGTTTTACCAGAGAAACAAATTTAGATTATGAAAAAACACGTTTTTCTCCTATTCTTTTATTTGCACTGACAACCATAGAAAAAATATAACTAAAATAATCCTAACAATACCTGTGCCTGTAATTAAACGCAAATACAAATCGTTTTCAACCTCTATATTTGGAATAAGTAGGTGTAGTGGGGAGGGTTTTTGGATCATTAACGGGAATATTGCTTAATATGGGTAGCCTGTTATGAAATGTGAACTAATAATTGTTCTCTCAACATCAAAATTCTGTAGTAGGTATTTCTAATATTTACAAATTGTTCACGATGAATACCTTACGAGGTGCCGAGTGATGTTATTTAAATTTTAAAATTGAATTTCTTTCGAAAAACTTTAGTAAAATAAAGTAATTCCTTTCCTAATTAATTAATATCTCCTGTTAATTTGTATCTTAGATTTTAATTATATTTTCTGCTGTGTATTTCATTTCTTTACAATAAATAAGTATATTTTTTAATTTTTTACAATTACGAAAGAATATAAGTACTTTGCGTTTTGAAGGAAAACGTTTTTAAAATCGATTCCGGGTGTAGGGAGGCGATTGCGCCCAAATGAGCGACAGTTTCAGTCAAAGTTATTTCAAACTTCAATAACTCAGCTAAAAATATACATAGCTCCGCCATTTTAGACTCGTTTTAAAGAAAATCGATTAAATATAGCAGCTGTACATCATGATCTGTGCAAGAGCAAAGTGATTTGCGAATGCGGTACGGGTCCGTAAACGGGATTATATCTCAGGGACTAATTATTCCATTCGAGAAAACTAAGTGTGGTTTCAGAGAAAAGTTTATGCGTTATAACTTATTCTTATTTTGAAGTATATATCTGAAAACTTAAAAGGTACGGATCTGCGAATTTGTAAAAGTTTGAAAATTTTTGATTTTATTTATTTAATTACTTATTCGTGTGCATAGGTCTTAGCATCGTTGAAAAATAATAGTCAAAATAAATTATTAATAAAATAAGACATCCTTATAGTTAAAACAGTACTTAAAATAATACTCGAAAAAAGTATTTAAAATAATAATAAAAATGATTCACCAAATACAAAAATCACTCAAATAAAAAAAAATTGCGTATAGAGGATTAATCCAATAAAACACTATATGGTGTGAAAAGTAAAGGAATCTACAAACTTTTTCTTAAATATCACGATATTTGGGGGTCAAGTACAATCAAAAGTACAAACATTTGCAAGAATGTGATTTAAAGAAAACCAACCCTCAAAATTGACATAAATATAGGCTCGGACATGTCAGGCGACATCTAACGAACCCGGGTCAAGAATGAATGTGGATTTCTTTGCTGATGAGGTCGAAAGCAAAACAGAGATCGACGCAGTCCCAATAGACCATATTGGCATAAAATTTCGAATTACGCTAGGGCCAACAAATGTTTTCACACATAACTACGGCACTGCCTATTTTTAAATCATTTATATCAACATTACCGCTAGTCTTAAATGTGGAAAAATCTTGGAAGTGAAAATAAACACACATCCTGTCATCCAATCGAGCTGAAATTTTGCACATCGACTTGACATCGATGACAATACATTTTACATATATTTTGAGACACACGTGCATATACGCACACAAAAAATGCAAATTTACCAATAGCTTACTTTCTGGCTGAAATTGTTTAAACCGTGACACTTAAGAATGAATTATTAATTTATTTACAAAAAATTGAATTCTCTATTAAAATTGGGCAAGCGTTAATATTCTAATTCTGGTTTTCAAATATATAATATGTAATTTACACTGTAATGTACAATTCAATTAAATAAACAAATTTAAAAAAAAAATAATTAAAAATGCTACAAAAAATTGCCTCTATTTAAAATTGCTACAAAATAGAAGATGGTTGTTATTCTATAAAATGACAATCAATAAAATAAAATAGAAACTGAGACCTCACATATTAAGGATGTCTATTGAAAACTATGTTTACATGGGTTAATTTTCTAAATCGTTTATATTAACTTCACCGCCCGCCGATCTAGAGCGTGGAAAAATCCTGAATGTGAAAATTAAAACAATTCCCGTCATCCAGTCGAGCTGACATATTGTACATTGACTTAATTTTGATGGCAATGCATCTTACATAATATATTTTGGGTCACACATACACACACGCTCACAAAAAATGCAAATTTATCTCAGATTTTCGGGCAACCACCTACTTTCTGATATTATTCTGAAGTTATTTAAATCATGGACACTTTTGAATTTTTTTTTTTAATTGCTTGAAAACAAAAGCTGTTTGTTATTCTATAAAATGATGTGTAATAAAAACTTGTTTTTTTGGGGATATTTTTTTTCTTCTTCGCTATATAGATAGGAGATGATACCATAAGAAAAAGAAGTTGCATAAATAACATATATAAAACTTCCAAAATTTAATAGATATGGTGATCAATAATGGGTAGAATGGGTGAACGTTATTTCACTCTAGCCAGTCATGTGACAGTATATAAGGCTTATCAATACTCAAAAAACTTGCGTAGGTATGTACTTTTCTGTATTTAGCTTTACAGAGACATCTATAATATATCTTTATTTATGACGGTCCCTCTAGGACAAAAATTAAAATATTGTGTAATTTTTGTAATCTTTGGTATAATATGTATCATTCTTTTTTATTGCTTGATTTTGTTTGCAATTTGTTTATTCTACAAATATCCTATATTTAAACTTTCGTTTTTCTATTTTTAGTTTCTAACTATTAGCATTAGGTATACTTACTTCCTTTCTTTACTACTTTTCAATATAATTAGTACGCTTTTCTTTTAGGTTATCATTTTATCTATTTTTTAAAAAAATCACTTATTACGTGCATTATTTGTATTAATTTACTATTAGCACACAATAAATTTTTAAAAAATACGAAGTGCAATTACCAAAAAATCGATCCCCAAATTATTTTGTTTAAATGCCCAATTATATTATTTAATAAATAAATACAATATGTTTACTTTTCTCAAAATAAGATATGTCAAGATAAACATTCCATTGCATTTTAAAATGTAATTTAACTAAGAACCACGCCAACAGAGGTTAAGAAGCGTAGTTGGAAAATGATGAATATAAAAGATTAATATTAAGAGAGAGTATTTTTCTGAAATGATAAATGAACGTCTTGTAGAAGTTAGCCCCCAATATGCTCCAGTAAAAGACATAAAAAAGATGTAAATCCCAAAAAAGTTTTTGGCATCCTTACCCTCTTTCAGAAATAAGTGTCATAAAATTCTGCTCAAAAATTAACGCCTCATCAAATAAACACGAAAAAAGGCTTCGCCGTATAAAAGTAAAAAAAATAAAAAGCTCCTTCAGCTATAACTTTTATTATCGGCGAATGAAAGTGAATATCATTAAAAAAATGACATAAATATCTGGAAGTGTGACCGCACTTATAAAATAATATTGTGTTATATATTTCGAAGTGTTTTTGACAAAATCTACCCCAATAAAAGTTTGCCAATAGTTCGTTCGGGAAATATTTCGCGTGGAATAATAATATCTTAGAAACATCTGGCAAATTTTATTGCGCGACTTTTACAACCCGACGGATATAAATACAATCGTGGCACTTCAAATAACTTTCGCAGCAATCTGTAGGGTAACATCTAGGCCCGGGTTTTCTATGTTTTTTCTAAATAAAAAACGATATTTAGTCTTCTGAAAAGAGAAAAGAATAAAATTTGAGAAAATGAGGCCAGCCTAAAATTATCACAATTAAATTATTTTATAAAAATTTAGTAGTAAAATTATGATTCTTAAAACCATATTTTTGTCAAAAAACATAACCTCTTGAATCACAGACTATAAATTTATGCTATACAAGTATTATTTTACAATTAAATTATTTAAATATGCAGTTATACCTAAACCACTGTCATAAACTGAGATACCTACCTGGGCAGACTCCATCTTGCATTGATTACGTTTGGACAAATTATAGTGATATCGACAAAATTTCCTCAGTAGTATGGAAAACAAATATTACTGATCATTACGTCAATTCAATTATCAACGCGTTCGAGAGATATATTTTATAACGACAATACGCGAAAAACCACATTCACTCATCGCTGCCTAGACTATATAGACTGGGCAATGAGTACAGTTTGTAGATTTATGTGCATTCCATGATAGATTGATTACTTTAAAGAGAAACGTCTTATCGATTCTTTATGTTTATACTAATTAGTTATTGTTATTTTGGATGCTTGCTTGTACTTGCATATCATAGTGATTAATCTGTATGGGTGTCCTGTTTTTTTAATAGTGCTTTGCACCGTATGCATATACAAATATATATATAAACGTCGGGTGAAAAAAAAAAATTATATGAACATATTCAAGTGAAATAATTGATATTTTATACGAACTATATTAGATAGTATGATTGTGTTGAAATTCGATTCTCGACATTTCGTTGGAGTCGTAACAGGGCGTCATCAGGAGAGTGCCCTATTGACGCTGGAATCAAGGACTTACATTACATCCTTGTTCACTGTGGCAACCTCTTTCCTCCTCTATCATCCTCGAAGGATGTTGCTACCATGATGAATGGAAGGGTGTCCCGACAATTCCGCGCAAGAAAACTGCACGCCAACAACACCTCGCAGGACAATAATGCTCAATACAAAAATAAATGAGGACATTATTTCCCGTGAGTATCATTAAAGAGTATTTCACAAAGTTCAAAAGTTAATAATAACTCAATGGAATGTTTTTTAAATATAACAGATATAAAAACCAAGTTTTTATTATACAACAATTAAAGACGAATTAAAACATATAACGTAACACTAAACTTACAGTAATTTAATATATTTCTAAAATGTCAGATGTTTTGAGCTTTGATAAGACACTTCATGCTTTGAAGATTCAATTCTAAAAACATTTGTCAGTCAATTTAGATTTTCGACATTCGTAGTGGAGTACCTATTATGCATACCGACGGAGTAATTCAAATTTAGAAAATATTCCGCGACGTTATCGGGCCGCCGTAATCAAACTCTTCTAATGATTCCAATTTGAAAAAACCAATAAAATTTCTAAAAATCCGAAATTATACTATAACTATTAATTTTTTTAACGAAAATTTGATAGATCTTCTTGATCGTCGCCACGAGTCTACTTGCCAAGTTTCAGCTCGATTGGATCACGGGAAAAGGGTCAAAAATCTATCCAAAGTTTTTGTTGACGGCAAGCCGGCAAGCAAGCAGACGCCACGAGTCAATATAAAGGGAGTAAAAAAAACGTTAATTAAATCTCTTTAATATTTTAATCAATCATTTTAGCACAATTAGGGTATACATTGATAAGGAAAAAATTAACTGCAATTATCTCGATGAAATTCGACGTTTTCTAACGAATTGTTTCAAAAAATTTTTAAAATTATTCGTGGCCGATAAGTTAGGTTGAGAAGGCTTTTCTCATTATTTTTAATTTACTGATTTTATTCTGTGCGCTGTTGTTATGATGCCAATTTGAAAGATATAACTCAAGAACTAGAATCTTCGTGAACCATGTGAGCACCTTATTTTATTTGCATGTTCCCCATACCTATCCATTCTTAAGTCGATCTGCACGTGCAATACAAAGCCAATAAAATGAGGGTACATACATACACATACACAGCATATCTCTGTAGATGTATTATAGAACCTGCATACCGATGTATTTTGCCTTGAATCGGAAATATTATCTGTGTAATAATATAGAGTTTCCCTTGATATTTCTGGAGTAATTTTGTGACCAACTCACGTTCCGTAAACAGGGTTCAAATTGGCCTTTTGAGGGTTGCTTTGCCTAACCTCTGAATAAGTGTTTAATTTCAATATTATTGGTTACTTGGGGGTGTTATTATAAGTAAATTTTGGTCTTGAACATCTTGATTTAATTTTCGCCACATATATTTTCTTTGAAACCTCTCCTCGCATACGCATCTTCTTCTTCTTTTTGTGTCTTATCCGTTCAACGGATGTTAGTTATCATGTTGGTTATCGTCAATTTATTTACTTAAGTCCAGAATAGCTCAATAGTAGACCGGACAAACCACCATCTAGTCACAAAACTTCGTACTTCTCTGGATATCTCATCAGATGTCCGAGATAGTGAAGCTTTCGGATTTTCATTGTTTTTATTACTTATTTTTATTTTCTTATCTGAATTATATTATTCATATTTGTAACTATCCATCCAGCTTATTTTTATTTGAGTATGTTTCTGCAGATCACATGCCCAATGCTTCAAGTTGCCTTATTGATTTTTCGGTAAGAATCCGTGCTTCCATTCCATAAAAAAATATAGATAACACATAGCATCTTTCATTCACAATCGTTATCCAAGGTTGATATCATGACTGCAAAACATATTTTTCTTGTGTTTAAATAATGGATGAGCTTACTTAATGTGGCAATTAATTTCAACACAAGGACGTTATCTTTAATTTACACTGCTAAGGTACAAGTATGCTTTGTAATTCTTAATGTATTCTCTAATTTCGTTATAACTAATATAGAAACTTTCATTGTCTGCTACGTTATGTTTGCATGTATTTTGTTTTTATTATATTAAGTTCTTACCCAAAATTCACACATATAGTGACTATTTGGTAATGTTTTAAATCCTCAATATTATTAAAATAAAACACAAATCACTTTGTTTTCACCACTATATTAGATTAAACAATCTACATGTTTCGGGAACAATGTTCCCTCCTTCAGGATTATTGTGTACTAAAAAATTTTCAATAGTTAAACCAAACAAATGTGTTACGGTGAAGGGGCGGGTGAGGGGTAGGTAGGTAACCCCTCCCCTCGAGGGGGGGGTTAGGTCAATATTACTTGAAAGACACACCATATTATCAACATATCATAGATTGTTCAGAATCTTCCCATATATAACAAGTCCTTGAGGAGCTTATTGAAGAGTGTCATTAAATATTTATTCTAATATGTATGTATGCATATACTATATTAGGAGAGAAACGTGTGATATTCTATTTTCTCTGATTACCTCTGCAGAATATGGATAAGTTAAGTGATTGTTTGTATATGTATTTGTAACCTATCGGAGAAGATAACCCTTGTAAGTGTTCCAACATCGTTGTAATGTAAGCGAAGGGGGTTTGCGTACAAGCTTTATTAACCCTGACGTAGTGATTGAAAGCTCCGTCAGATTATATGTCAAGCCAAGCCTTCGTACTTTGGCTGTTCGGTGCAATAGAGGCTGATGTTGACAAAGGTTTTGTTCAAGCACTTCTCTCTCGTTTGACAAACATTTCCCAATCGGTTTTACTCAAGGGGCAAGTCCCTAGCAAACAAGTTACTTACCACCATGCAGTCTCGACAAAGGGGTGGGCAGAGAGGATGCCACACTCTTCTGTCTACCTCGAACACACTCACGCACTTTCTGACGTATGTCCGTCAATTACTAAAGGCCGGTCTTATAAACGCCCCTTACTTAAATTTCAGACCACCGAAATTTGATACAAACGTCATTTTTTTCGTCTTGCAACAATCCATTAGTCAAATTTTAGTAAAATTTTACCGACGGCCGATACCAACAGTCGAACCACCAGTTTACCATCCGTTAGTTGAAATTGACAGAAGTATGACAGATTGACGTATTATTTTTTAAGGTTAGGTCCGTTGTCAATTTGCGTTTCATGCTATTCGTTTAACATGTACATAAATATTGTGCTGACTGCTGCTACATTTGATAGGACAAATGTTTTCAGATAGTTATGTCGAGCTTTTATTGTATACAAGTTCGTCGAATGAAGAACAAACTCGACGACAAAGAGTGTTCAATATATGAGAGGATTATTTTAATATTTTAGATGAAGAAGATTTTATATACCGTTTTCACTTGTCAAAAAGGTTTGCTTAAGAGCTTTTAGAAGATATTGGGTAAAATTTAAAAAAGCGCACGCGTAGGAATCTGACATTATCACCAACCACATAATTGCTTGTTGCCTTAAGATTCTATGCTCTTGGATCAATATTATTGGCTGCTGCAGACTTTCTTGGGGTTTCAAAGTCTACTGCCAGTGTAGTGTTGAGAGAAGTATCCCAAAAACCCGGTGAGAGCGAGAAATTTTAGGTTATGTTTATTGAAGTAACGTTTAGTTTCCATAGAAAGGAGATATAATTCGCCTCTAAAATCATAGACAAAAGCATTACGATATTGCGATACTTCCGGCCGGTCAAAAAAGTTTATTAAGACGAGTGTCGGTAATATTTATTAACACATCTTAATGTTTCGTTTTCAATATTTTATCACGAGATTCTAGAATCGATAAGAACTGCACATAATCGAGAGTTTCCGAAGCAGTCCGAAAGTTTTGGAATGTTTTAAAAAAATGTCGAATGCGTGAATATAAACGGGAAGATTCAAGCAATAACAAACGCGAAAAAATTCAAGTCAGTCGATTTTAACAATTGTAAAAACAATAAAAAAGTGAACCATAGAAACCTGGCCGATAGAAAAGCGAGCTGCAAAACGGCGCAAATAAAGTGTTTCACAGAAGGATGGAATATTCTAGTGCGACGAAGTGCGCCAGAGACGAGTCGAACCTTACAGCGAATTTAAGTTCGTATATTATAGTGCAAGTTGTGGTATAGTGTTCTAGCTAAAGTCTGTGTCCAGTGATTCGCGTTACATAAAAGTTTTGAATTACTTACGATTGTTACATTCGTCGCCCGCCACGACAAATTCGTTATAATATTATCAACCAACTTTATTTGACATTACATAGGGCAGTGGGTAAGACTTTAAGGGTGGTGATTAAAATTATATTTTAATAGCTGAAAACGAAAAATAAAAGATATACTTATACATTACGTATAACTACGTAATGTATAAGTATATCATCAAGACTTGTTGCTTGGCAGTAACTAACGAGCTGTGGATCTACAAATATAGCTATATATATTAGGTCCTTACATATGAAATTGGCGTTTTGCCGTATTGGCAAATTTGATCTCAAATATCTTCTCTTTGGTAAGGAATTCCAAATCCAAATTTATACAGCTATTTACTCATGTATTTGTGTTTTGAAAATTATAATTCATTTATTTTTTCCTCAATTGTTTTTTTCTTTGCGTCACTCAGTTTACAAAATGAAAAACTTGAAATATCGCGTTATTTACGAGTACGAGTTCCACCGTGGCACCAGTGCTGCAGAAACGGCTCGAAGGATTAATGATGTGTATGGCGACGGTGCCGCAAAAGAAAACACAGTGCGTTTTTGGTTCCAGCGTTTTCGTTCTGGAAATTTCGACCTGCAGAACAAGCCCCGTGGACGGCCGGAGACCAAAGTTGATAATGAAGAATTGAAGGCTATTGTGGAAGCGGATCCATCGCAAACCACATCCGAGTTAGCTGCAGGCTGCGGTGTTAGTGATAAAACTGTTTTAATCCACTTGAAGCAAATTGGTAAGGTGAAAAAGCTTGAAAGGTGGGTACCTCACGAATTGAGTGAAGCAAATCAACAAACGCGCGTTGACTGCTGCGTTGCATTACTCAACCGGCACAATAATGAAGGGATTTTAAATCGAATCATTACCTGTGATGAAAAGTGGATCCTGTACGATAATCGGAAGCGCTCATCGCAATGGCTGAACCCTGCCGAACCAGCCAAACCATGCCCCAAGCGAAAATTGACTCCAAAAAAGTTACTTGTGAGCGTTTGGTGGACTAGTGCTGGTGTCGTTCATTACAGCTTTCTTAAATCTGGCCAGACGATTACGGCAGATGTCTATTGTCAGCAACTGCAAACCATGATGGAAAAGCTAGCTGCTAAACAACCGAGGCTGGTTAATCGCTCTAGGCCACTGCTGCTTCATGATAACGCTAGACCACACACTGCACACAGACGGCTACCAAATTAGAGGACCTTCAATTGGAATGTCTAAGACATTCACCGTACTCTCCGGACCTTGCCCCAACAGATTACCATTTTTTTCGAAATTTGCATAACTTCTTGCAAAGGAAAAAATTCAACTCCGATGGGACAGTCCAAACCGCCTTCAAAGATTTTATTGATTCCCGTCCGAATGGTTTTTTTAGTAAAGGGATCGATGAACTACCCATGAGACGGCAAAAGTGCATAGATAGCAATGGTACATACTTTGATTAAATAAATATATTATAATAAAAAAAATCGGCTTTTTGTTCCTCCCATACTAAACGCCAATTTCATATGTAAGGACCTAATATTATATAAAGCCTTACAGTATATTTATAACATCAAGTAGAAATCATTGTCAGAAGTGATTGGCCACCCACCGCTTTCCCTATTATGAGCATATAATGAGTGAAAGCTCCCATATCGGTCCTACTCGTATGTCGCTAAGTTGAAAATTTAGAGTCAGAAGTACAGGTAAATTTTTCCAAAAGAAAAAGTGTGGTTGATAATTCCATAAAACGATAAATAAATAAAGCGATAAATATTCAAAATACGAAGACCTGAGCTTTTGGATGGCGCCCGCGCTATATATATTTTTTATTTATTTAATTAATAATATATTTAATATTATTTTACAATCTTACGTAGACAATGTTTAACAAATGAGAACCCATTTGGGTTCACTGGGGGAATATGCACACAAGGCGTAACCGCGAAACATTCACCATCATGCAAAATAAATTAAACAAATCAAATAATTAACAGATATCTTCATCGATCCGTGGGAAGTACTCGACGATATCTCCCACGAATAACTCGTATCAAAACCGAAAGAAATTATCCAAATATTATTATTAACGCATAAAAATATTCAACCACTATATTGTTGCAGTCATGGCAGGACGAAGGGAGGCATCTATATACCGTATGCAGAGTGCAGAGATAAATAAAGTCCAAATTCCAGACAAAAAAAATTTAATTGATATGTTCTTTCTGAAATAAACTATAGAATTACATACTATAAAAAAATTAAAAATATTTTTGAAACTAACTATACATTAAAAAGCAATTAAAAATAGTTAACGTCAACTGTCGAATGTTTAAGTGAAGAAGGTCTCTTATTTGTGTCACGTGCAACGCGGGGATAAATATCGCCTTCTTCGACTAATTCTCGAGGGAAAGATAATATAAGAAAGACGGGAAGTTGGAAGAAGGTAAATGTCCTGGCTGCGCAACATTGGAAAGTGGACCGGAATAGAGAGATGGAAGATATGTTCCGGGCAGCGCAGGATAGAAAAGTTTTTACACAAGTGGGAGCTCAAAGGAATTTTGGACCCAAATTACTTAATTGCATGCTTGATGAATTAAAGCAACCTGGGCTGACCACAATGTACAACCCTAACAAAAAATACAAAAAAAAAACAGTGAATCCGAAACAAGGGGAGAGATAAAATAGGCACCTCATAAATGACATATTTTTTATTATGTTACTTTACTATACAATACTTCATCAAATGCAAATAATTATTTTTACTATATCTTCATACTATGTTTTGTATCTACATACTATTGTAAACTATGATTCAACATAGATATTTCTAGAGAGACAGGCACAGTCCAATCATTTTTTTTTATATTCATCCTAAATAGTAATAAACAAATAAAAATAAATAAATAAAAGTAATCGCCAATGTTGGGGGATCTGACAAGACAAAAAAAAGCATGTGAAAAAGACATCCTAACAATAATTTAACCGAGTATTTTAAACAAACTTCCTAAAAATAAAAATAACCAAGTTAAATGAAAAAATCGTAAAAATAAAATCCATTTTTTAATAGAGATGCGAATACAAAATACGTGTCACATCAATATTCTTAATAGGACTAACATAATGGTGTCCTTGAATGGAGCTCAAACCATAAACAACCAGTTCACTAGGCGAGTGTCATGAACACTACGCCAACAAGCTACTCTTCTTTTTCTTCTTCCTTTTAATACACCAATGTGGTATCCAGGGGTTCTCAGCTGGTGAGTTGAGGTGGATTTCCAGCTGTCTTTTCATAATTTTGGAAGGCCTTTTGCAAGGGCGGGTTCTGTAGGCTGGTTATCTAGTGAGATATAAGGGAGTCAGGTGCTGTCCATTCGTTGGACATGATCATACCAGTTCCTCCCTCGCTGTCTACTCCATCGTACAATGTCCTCAGCATCACATGTCTCTCTTAATCTGGTGTTCCTCACGCGATCTCCCAGAGTCTTGTCTGCTATCGTCCTCAGTGTCTTTATCAAAGATCCATTTGATAAGCATAATTTAAGATGAAAATATAATATGTTTATTTTATGAAAGCACTAGTACAAATAAACTGTTATGCAGTTAAAAGCGTTAATTTGCTATTACCTTTGCTAATATTATAATAAATTTATAAAGAAAAAAATGAAAAGCGTGTTCAATCCCGCCTTCTCAGGATCAAAAAATTTGTGCAACCACGCTCACGTCTCAGTATGAAATATTAAGATTGACGTGTTAACTCGCTTAATGGCATTTAAAGGGTTTTCGTCTGTTAACTGTGCGAAGATCTACTATACATTCACTCTTCGTTTGATCATTCTTTCCTACACAAATACGCCCGAGCGATCTCATTTCCGCCGCATTAAATACATTTAATTCTCTCTTTTACCAGAACCCTATTCATTTTCGTATTGGTAGTAAGACTACTTTTATGTACAGCAATAGCGTTGCGACTTGACAGTTTCCAATATCAATTACTTAATTGAAAACACCATTGAGTTTGTTATTTGCAGTCTCTCTCCTTTCAATATCTTGCTTAGTATTTTTTCTTCAAGTCCACGATACGAGTTGTCAAGTAAACTGTCTATTCAACAACTAGAAGTACATCAATACTAGTCACGTTGACACTTAAACGCACTATCTTATACATATAATTGTATAAATCTTCCTTCGGAACCAAGAAATATAAGTGTTTTATTCAAATATATGAACTCGAAGAGTGAAAACATCTAATAAAATACACTTGTCTTTTACAGTCTTTCTGTTTCTAATAACCATACTTACTTCTCAAGTAGACAAACTCTTCGACTTGTCCAAACATTAATCATCTACATTGCTGTATTACTTTTATCCTCTTGTTTCTAACAAAACAAATTACAAAGATATTATACAAGTGATCCCCTTATACGTTTTGCTATTTTATTTTCTCCTCTTTACATACAGATTTTTCTAAAGTAGTGTTAACCTTAGTGTTAATCCTACCTAATATGTACTAGTTAATTTTAAATTGTATTTTTATTAATTATAAAAGAATAAATAAAAATATGTCATTAATTTACAATAAGTCATAGTAATTAATTTAATGGCGGCCCTCGTAGCCCAGTGGGTACGACACTGGCTTCTCACACCGAGGGTTCCGGGTTCGATTCTCGGTGAGGTCATTATTGTGATTTACTCAAGAATGGATGTTTTGTGATGTATTTCGCTTCTTTAATTGGGTTTAACAGATCTCACTGTTCATCTTCAGGGCGCCTTGTCGATGAGCTGCTTCTCCAAAAAGAGTACAACCGTTTGGGTCCGGAGCTCACCGTCAAGTGAAAGTTTGAAAAATTCTGCGTCAGGTGTTTGTGGAGGAGTGGGTTTCTCCAGCGACGCCGTTAATGTGTTTTGCTCGGCTTCTAGTAATCCGTATATTTACTTTATTATCGTCATTATATAATATTGAGAAGGTTGGATTTTCTAATTGCTTCGGTGTTTTCATCGTGATTTCTGGTTTATTATTATTAATATTATTTGTATTAGTAATTTGATTATTATTATTAAGAACTCCATGCGGTCGGAAGTCGAATGCTATCGTCTCTGTTGTTCATTATATTATTATTTCTTTTATTTATTTCAATTGCCTCTCTGTAGATTCTAAATGTTTAGAATGAATGATCTGTTCGAAAATTTTTAGAATGAAAGATCTGTTCGAAACGTCGGCAGACGACTGGTCCTGATGACCAGAATTTGACGCGGGTTACCCCCAAACAAGTTAGAACTAACATATATTGTACCCGTGAAAGCCTTAGATTTAACATATATATATATATATATATGTATATATATATATATGTATATATATATATATATTTGAGGTTCTCACGGGTTGAATATACAAGAGGTGAATTTTCTCGGTTATCCCGCGTCAGTTGGCCCTGAGAAGGACCGTTGTACTCCCGACGTTTCAAACAGATCACACTGTTCATCTTCAGGGGAGGGTGACATGTCACTGAAGTGTCGCTCTTACACGTTTGTGAAAACACGTTGTTTAAGGCCGACAGCTCAGAGCCAAGTAAATTTAATTCGAAAAATGTGGTAGTTCTTTGTTTGCATTGCTTCCAAGAATTCGATATATTTTTGGGAGGTTTGGCAATTTGTGCCGAACAAATTTCCAAACCCCCCAAATATATATATATATATATTCAAATAAGGCTTATTCGTGGGAGGCTTTCATGTCACCCGCGAACAAGTACAGCTAGTCCGTTACTTTTGAGGCCTTTTTAGCCTTGACAATGGCACGTGATACCGTGTCGAAACGTCGGCCTTGGTCTTCTCAGGGAGACCATTTACAGGAAACACGAGTTATTCCAGAAACTACTTTTGTTCTATATATATATATATATAAAAGGTTTATTTTTAAAATAAATATGGACAAAATCAGATTGACAGAAAATTATTTTGCTCTCTTGTAAATTATGAAAAAACCACTAACATCATTTTGGCTTTCTACCTTCGATATTAATTGTTAGGCAGTATCCAAATTCATTTTAATTCATATGTATTTTCCAGGCACATGTATGTACATAATGTTTTCCTCAGTTTAAAGGGGAACATTTTACCGATACAATTGTTGGCCGATGAAACATTGCGCTATAAAGTTTTATACACATTTGTGTATCCCGTGTGATACGATTCTGCCAGGAATAACCCAAAAAGCTATATCACTCCAAATATGGGGCCTGCCTAATTGCGCAGTTTGGTTTCTGTAGGATGCTGGAAGATTTATCGGCAAAGTATAAAATGATATGAGATATTTTTGTACGCGGATCTGTTTTGCACGAAAGTGGCGTAATATATTATTTGAATATTGCCTTCAAGTTTTCGCGCGGTCGAGATAAATGTCTGACCTTTAAGAATGTATCATTTTAAACCATTATTCGTTCAATAAAAATTAATTCGTTTCGTGAGATGTAACTCATCTCTAGGGAGATTTTTGCGGAAGTAAAAAGAGATGTAACATCCTATTATTGTGAATATTTGTGGATATACTTAATATGCAAATAAGTTTTGCTAGATATTTTTTTCTATTTACAAAGAGTCCCTCACCACACACAAGAATCCTAAATCCTTTTGGTTAGGTGTAACATATAATAATAATTTGACTGTTTATATTTGGTAGTTATTATTGTTATAAAAGAAATATAATATGTATTATCTATTAAATTAATAAAAATACCCAAAAAGTCTATGAATTTTATACTTTATAATAAGTACGAAATATATCTCCCACTGAATTATATTCAAGGAAGGGTAAAAATATTCAGCGAAACATTAAATGACATAGACGATGCTCAATCTCTTGCTTTAAAGAAAATGATAACGATGATGCTAATGATGCTAATGATGCTAATGATGATGATCATGACGACAACGATGACGACGACAATCACATTGATGATTATTATTATGATAACGATAATGATGAGAATGATGATAATGATGGTGATAATGATAATGATGGTGATAATGACAATGATGAGGATGAAGGTGATAATGACAATGATGAGGATGACGATGATAGACACGCGAATGATTATAATTATGATGATGATAACGACGATGATGAAGATGATGATGATGATAATAGCGATGATGATTTTGACGATTAAAACGATGATGATAACATTGATGATGATGACAACGTTGGCGATAAAGATGATAATGATGATGTCAATAATGATACAACTCTAACCGCATAAATTGATATAAAAATTCCGCAAACATTTTGTTTAAAAATATTTTCAAAGGGCATAATCCTATTAAGAGGAAGTTCTTTCACAATATCGAAGATGCCAAATCTGTCGGTGGCCTTTATCCAGAAATGGTGACAATGATTATGTTATGGAGATAATGACAATGATGATAATGACACAACTCTAACCGCGTATTTAAAAAAAAATATAAAATTTATTAAAATCTCTTCGCTGAACATTTTTCCTCATAAACTGATCTGATGATATTAAATTACAAAGTGCATAGTGCTATTCAGAGGAGGTTCTTTGAGCTGTAAAAGTATTTTCACGTGGCACAAAAACACCTTTGAAGTGTTTAAAGTATGTAAGCGTCGCACTAACTGTAGTATTTTTCCGTTACCAAGTCTCAGATGAAAAAGGAGATCCTCTCCAAAGGCCTCCTAAATGCAAGGGTTTATTTTCCTCTTTCACGACTGAAAAGGCTCTAAAGGTTCCGAAGGCTGCTCCTAGTTTCGTTTTATCGGGAAACTTTCAACCGTAACGTAAAGTGGCAGGCTCTATTAACTTCACCTGTTTAAAATTCGTTAAACATAAAACGTAACACAACCTATTAATTCCCCCAGTTGCGTGCTTGGGGGCCAACAAAAGATTTCGACAACTTTTTCACGCTTTTCAATCGGCAATATGTGGTGTGGGATGGGTTGGTTCAAAAAAACTTAAGGGTTGTAAATAAATACTATTTCTTTATTTAAAATATACAGTTATTATAAGATTGAAATTAAAATAGAAAACAACAACAAATTTTTCAAATATTTGATAGGTTTAATGAATAAATTTTTTTCTAAGTTTGTTATAGGTTTTGCGTTGATAAAGTTATTTTTAGTAAAATTGGTACAGAAATGTTGTATGTGAAATAAATCGTTGGATCGTGTAGGGTATGAATTTTTTCTAGTAGATATGGCGAATAAGTAAGATTATTCAAAATTTTGTAAAGTTATGAAATGTCCTCTGAAGTCCTTCAATAGGTACGATGTATGATGATAATACTCAGCAACTTTACATTCGCTAAACTCCACATGACATCGAAAGGTCAATCAATCGTTTTAAGAATTTATATTGGATTTTTTCAATTATATCACAATATGTTGTAAAATGAGTATTCCACACTGTTGACCCTATTCTAATTGACTTTGTACGAATGTGAAGTAAAGAATTTAAGCACCTCGACAAACTCGCGCAGGACAAAACCGCGCTGACACTGCCGCGCGAATCAAAATTATAAACTTCTTCTTCAAATGTAGCAAATTTATTTTGTGGTAACATAATTATAATTGATATAAATTAACATTGTCAAAACTACTTTTCATTATCATTTTCCATATATAACTTTTTAATATTTTGATCGATACTTCGATTTTTAAATATAATATTATTTTTGTTATCCTGACGAAGAAGCCATTGGCTTTGAAAAATGTTGATTTTTTTCAATAAATAAGTGGTTTTAACAAAGTTAATTTATATCAATTACAAAATTAATTATAATGTTAAAAAATGTTTTTTCAGTTTTATTTTATAAGAAGAAGGAGAATCATATTGTATTATAATCACTTCAAAACGTCGCTACATTGGATAATTTCTACTGTCAGTACAAAGAAAACAGTGTAGTAGAACCTAATGTTACGTTAGTTTGAAAATATTTTTATATATTTTTTATATTTTTATTTATTTACCTTTATTTAGTTAATGAAACATATTTGTTTATCGTTAGTTAATATTATAAACATTATATATATAAACTTTTATTAAATAATATTTATCTTTATACATTTTCCATTGTTATGTGCCGTTTACATTCTTGCTTGAACATATCGATTTTGCTCAGCTTCCTCACACTAACTACGTAGAAGTAACAATGTTAATGTTTTTCACCTAGTTTAATGATTGTATTTTATGTAATCTGTTCAACGTTTCATATTGTTTCCTTTTGGTATTCAAGTCATTTTTAGTGCTTCGTTCTTCTTTTATTCTTTTTCTTCTAAACTCGATTATCTCGAAATGGTGTTTTTTCAAAAGTGTCTTTGCCGTGATCACGATTGCAGAAAAACTATTTGACCGATTTTCTTCAATTTTTTTTTTAAATTGTTCGTAATTAATGTTGTGTGTACTTGAACGATTAATTTTTTATGCATAATTTTTTATCATGCAGATAAGAATTTTTTAATAAAATTTTTAGAGCTCAAAATGTTGATTTTTTGAGAAAAACATTCCCGTATGCAGAAAAAACAAAATATTTATTTAAACAATCGTTCAAGTACAAGGAATGTTTATGTACTAATGAAATATTTTTGATTTTATGATTTCAGTTAACCTGCTGGACTTCCATGGTGATCACCGCAAGCCTCATGAAAAAAAAAGGGTTTCGGGGAAAGAGCCATAACTCCGCCAATTGTTAATATTTTTAAATAAATTAAGCCGTGTTTTATTCAATGAATAATATACTATTACAAAATTATAACTTTGATTTAATAAAATTATTACTACATATTTAAAAAAAAATCCAAACTTTCCTTATTTTTTCCGCACAAAAAGGTACATAATCCCTTAATTTATTATATCAATTGGATCGGAAGCCACCAACAGGCCATACGCTACGTAAATAGTATGGTGGGTCAATACAGACTGATGGAGATAATATATATATATAAAGAAAACTGTATTCTTTTTCAAGATATGAGTCACTTTAGGGCAATAGTGAACATGCGAGCACTGCCATAAAATTACATTTATTCATGGTAAACAGTGACTCAGCAGACAACAACGCACGCTAGACAAAATCGCATAATACAAGGTACTAATTGAGTATATACACGACAGTTCATGGTACGACGTATCCTATGGCTTTGAAGCCGCAAACGCCAAGCTGAGACTTCTGAGCTCACCGAGTAAGCTCATTTAACATTATTTATATATTTTTTTCCAAATTTTGGCTGATGATCCTGCAATGTTTCGGATCCCAGAAAGGTCTTAAAAACTCGGCATATTTCCCCAAAAATCACAATAATGGCTTAAAGGCGATCGTCTCGCAAAATCAACAAATTTCACAATTTTTTCTCACATCTTCTCTTACATTTTTTATCAGATTTTTGTATGGAAAGATATCGTATTAAAATTTATTAATCAGGTTCCGTACATTTAAAATACAGATATCTTATTTAGTTGACACAAAGTAAACTATTTAAAAATGTAATAAATAACCAAACCTACAATTTTTTTAAAATGAGGAAAATTGCTCCACTTTGTGGGCCTTTTACAATTGAATGACCTCGTGAGATGCCTTTTTTTCAATAATTTTACTAATTAAACGATTATCCTAATCATTTTAAAATTATTGAAAAATCTGTCAGTTTGTTGACTTAGAATTTATTTTAACTCAAGCTTAGTTTGTGTTGTAACAACAACAGTTATTTGGCCTATTGAATAGTTGATGGGTTCACAAAAGAAAATATGGCACAAAAATATGTCTTATTTCTTAATTTTAACTAAGCTCACCATTCCAATAACGAGTGCCTGCTCCAGCAACATGTATACTTATATTTTTCCATCCAAAAATGTGATAAAAAGTGGAAGAGAATATATGAGAGAAAATTGTGGAATTTGCTCACTTTACAAGATCACCTTAAGTTAAGCTAGCTCACATAGGTCATCAATCCTGAGTCATCCGATAAAGACTCCCATACACGTTTCCCATATAAAGAGCTTCGTCTCTGTGAAATTTTTATAATTTATCTTAATATATGAATACTTTTTTACATTACCCTTTTTTAATATTTAACTGTTTGAACTTGCTTAAAACAAATGATATAGGTACTTTTATTTTAAACCTTGTATGCCTTAATACAGATTTTCCTAGAGAGAAAAATACAATTTTATTGCATACATAAATTACGAGTTTTAAAGAAAAAAAACAGTAAATCAAAAAATACCTACTCATGTGGCACCAATTTCGATATTACGATTGCGGCACCGACCGGCTCGATTTCGGCGGTGTCCATTAATTTGTACAACCCTTATGTCGAGGATCAACAAATAAATTAAATAAAACAAAGGTTGAAAATTGAGGGTGCTACTCAATTCACACGGATCAGAAGATTCTGTCTGCGTTGAGAGATATATTTTTCACTTATTCGCTTTGGAGCTAGATCCTTTAGCAATTTTATTTTTCGGTCGCCTAACCCTTCGAAAGGACCCTTTAAGTTAATATTATCGAATGGGATCATTCTTTGTTCTTTTTGTCGACTTGAGACCTGCAAAAAATATTTCGGATGAAATTGAAAAGGCTTCTCCGTGAGCTACTTTGAAGTATTTTTTATTTTGTTAAAGCTTAATCATTCTGTTAAATGTTTATCTTATTACGCCCTTTATATTAACTCGTGACGTCTGCTTGCTTGCTTGCCGGCTTGCCAGGTGAAAAAACTTTGGATCGAATTTTGACCCTTTTCCCGTGATCCAATCGAGCTGAAACTTGGCAAGCAGACTCGTGGCGACGATCAAGAAGATCTATCAAATTTTCGTTAAAAAAAATGAATAATTATAATATAATTTCGGATTTTTGGAAATTTTATTGGTTTTTTCAAATTGGAATCATTAGTAAAGTTTGATTACTAGCATAGCGGCCCGATAACGTCGCGGAATCAATATATATATATATAAAGAAACCCGTGTTTTCCTACCCGCCAAGTTTTCTCCACAACCAGCCACAACCACCCACCGGTGGTTATGGTGGTGGATAGCCCTTGGTGTCACATCGAAAATATGCGAGTTTGGTGGGGGTGGCTGTGCGTGGGTGACGAAAATGTGCTTTCTAGCATATTGTTTTGTTATGGGAATTGTTTCAAAATAGGCGCGCCGACTGTGTCGGTGAGTCTACAAGGTTCCGGAAAAACCTGCTCTAGAAAGTTCTGTAAGGTTCTAGAAAATTCCTGAAAATTCTATCCGTGTGTCTCGAAGGTTCCTGTATATTCAGTAAATTTCTTGAAAGTTCTGGAAGGAGAATGTTCTAGAAGGTTCGCGAAAGTTCTATGACGATCTAAACAGTGTACCAAAAATCTACGCGTGCGAAGCCGCGCGGGCACAGTTAGTATTTTATAAATTTGAATTACTCTGTCAGTATACATAATAGGTACTTCACTAGCAATTTCGAAAATCTAAATTGACTGACAAATGTTTTTAGAATTTAATCTTCAAAGCATGAAGTGTCTTATCAAAGCTCAAAACATCTGACATTTTAGAAATATATTAAATTACTGTAAGTTTAGTGTTATGTTATATGTTTTAGTTCGTCTTTAATTGTTGTTATATTTTACAAGGAAAGGGAGTATAATAAAAACTTGGTTTTTATGGGTTTCTTCTTTTTAACTTTACATTTACAGGACAAAGCATTTTCAAATTTTTGAATTATAACAACGTATCATTATTATTGTCAAATAAACTGGCCTTCTGAGTTCAATTTCGCGTGCCTACAAAGTTTCTCGCAGAGTTTTTCAGCAGTATCTGTCGTAAAGTGTAGATAGAATTCAAGCTCTTAGTATATTTTAGTAGATGAATTTTCCAATAGCCTTTGTATAAATTTGCCACTATTTCTTACATTGTTTATGAATAATACATTATTCAATATGTATTAATTAATTCAAAATATTTATTGTCACGGGGTCATAGTGGTGGCTCACAAGTGAAGAAATGGAAATTAATAAATGTTTTATTTCGTGCACAAAAGACACTGGAAACAAATTTATTTGGAGCACATTTTTTGTATTCGATATATTTTATTTTATTTTCTTTTGTTTTTTTTTTTCAAATATATTTTCATTTTGAATGTCATGTGTTTCATTTCATTTAATAAAGACTTGTATATCTCGAGGCAGGGATAATGAATGGCTTTTTTATAGCGGCCATGCCCCTTAATCGGTTTGTACAACTGAGCAGCACGGTCCTGCTTGTTGGTTAAAAAAATGTCAACCTGGAGACGATTGAGTGGGACCGATATGAAAGTTTTTGCTCTTAGAACGGTCGTGGGTAAATAAACGGTGGGTACAGCAGCCGGCAAACATCATGAAGTTCTACGGCGTAGTGGGGGAAGTTTGCGCATCTACCTTTCCACCAAAGAGACCCAAATTTCTGCGCATCCCCCCACTAAACCAAAGAATTTCAAGAAGTTTGCCGGCAACTGTACCACTGTTCTTAAATTTGCACAAATCAGTTGTCTGTGGAACGCTTTATAAGTCTTCTAAAATATACGAAAGTCTGTGAATACTTTATTACGCTGTTTCTTATCACACTCATCGCTGGCAAATGCCCGGTAGGTACTCTTTTAATTTATTTTGATGGTCGTTTATGATTTGCACTAGTCGCCGCTTTGGCGAATCTCACTTCTGTGGCATTTTTATAATGTAAAAAAAATGGGTTTACATTTTGAAAATTCTGTTTTTTGTGCATATGAGTTTTTTCTAGTGTCCAGACCTTACAGGAACCTTCGATAACGTGAATCTTATGACAGGATGCTGCATTATGGCTTTTTCATTATTGTTTTATTAGTTAATTAAATTAAAAATATTTCTCTTGAAACCTAATTTATTTTAAAACGTAATCAAATTGATTTTAGGAAATTAAATTATAAATATTTGTCTTGATACCAGGTATGATTTGGAATTATTTTTGAATTTATTGCACTATCCGAACGTAAAACAAATAAGATATTAAAAATACTTTTCCATAGTTGTTTACATACCAAAAGCGGATATAATGAATAAATAATATTAACCCAATTAAATTACAGGAAGACTTCTATATGCGAACTTTCAACTTATAAACTTTCGTTACCAATGTTTATCCAATTATTCTGCCCAACTTTGTAACTTGTGTTTAAATCATTGATTTGTACTAAGTTAGTTATTCAAAATTAAACTCTTAGTGGTGACAAAGTCGTATAATACCTAGACTATAACTCAAAACATACGGTTCGTATAAAATATCCGCAACCAGTTACAGTTAAATATCTTTAATACAGTTCAGAGTACAGCCAAAGATCATCATAAACCTATTTAGTTTGAAATATTATTTTGGTTGTTATCTATAACACTTTTTACGGCTGGAAATATTGAAAGATATGAGATCATTATTTTGATGAGGTCCTAAATACCTACATAAATTACAAATACAAAAATAGCGACTAGCTGAACTGTAGTGGGAAATATAAAAAGAACAAATAATGAAATAAAACAATCAACTTTGTTTTTTTTCTACTTATATTTAAGCACTTATTTCACTACATGTTTCGGAAACGTCCGTTTCCTTCATCAGGTGAATTAAGACTGATTAAGGTGAATTAAGTCTTAATTCACCTGATGAAGGAAACGGACATTTCCGAAACATGTAGTGAAACAAGTGCTTAAATATAAGTGGAAAAAAACAAAGTAGATTGTTTTATTTCATTATTTGTTCATAATGGATTTCCACAAGGTAAACGCTGTAACATTCAATTACTTAATATAAAAAGACATATTCGTTAAGCTATAAAATCAATTTTTCTCCAATTAATAATCAAATAAACTTTCCCTATAGTCCTCTGTTTAATTCCACATTATTGGATAAAATACAAAACTTGTTAACATCCTCTTTAGATCCTACTACGTTTCACTCTTCCCACCCCTCATATTCTTGATCTCTCTTAAAGGAAAGAACCTTAATATATGTTAGCCTTCAGATAGATTAACAAGCATATATAATATAAAACAATTACGGATATTCCAATTACAATAATTTCGTTGTCTGTTCGTCTATCCGTCCGTCTGTCTGTCTGTAACTTCGTGTAACGTCCGTAATTTTGTACGAATTTAAGGCTCAAAAACGAAATTAAATGGTCGGAGATGGGGCTTGAACTCCGGGGCAGCAAACCCGAATCGGCCGCAACTAAAGGATGTTGTTACCGCCGAGCCTGCGTGGCCCGTCAATTTGGGATTGTGGGATTTAGAAAATAGGTAAATCATTTATACCTATAAATAAGATTATAGGGCGCACAACATATTTTCTTTAGGTACTCTGGCTTTATAAACATTTTTTTCCGAGACCAGTAGCATCTCATAAGATATGGTGTAGTGGCTAGAATACCTGGCCCTCACTCAGGAGGCTCGGATTCGGTTCCAAAATATATTTTCTCATTTTATTTTTGATTTTATTTTGATGTCTTTTTAATTTATAACGTTAATTATTTAATTATGTTCTCGCTAGATTAATATTGTCTCATCAAATTGTATTTTGATGAGAAAATCACTCTAGCGCAAATGGCTTTACGCACTCTCGCCAGGGTTTAAATATATATTTTTTTTTTTTTAAATATTTTGATAAAAGTCGTTATTACTGTTTCATGTGCGTTGGCTATAAATAAGTTCAAACTTATTATTAGGAATCAGGATGTAAATGTACCTACCGTCATTTTTGACGGGTTACGAGTAGTTTAAAATATAAACGTTAAATAAGCGTTTTATTTCTTAATATTTTAACTTTGTCACGCGGTACAAAATTCATCGCAGGATACTAAAAGTTAACTTTATTTTTATGACAAAGGGTACAATGAATGATAACGGCTCTGTTTATAGCATGCAAAGTTTTCATAACGACACTGCAATACCTTAAAGCAGTGGTTCCCAAAGTTGACAGGACCGGGACCCACCAAAAAAAATTTAAATTTTCGGGACCCACCTCCTGGCTAACATTTTCCCAATTCATATTGTAACCATACGAAAGCTGTTCAATTAAGAAAAAAAGAAAACCGTCGAAATTTTTAATTACGAAAAATTTTAATATGTGATATTTTAATGGAAGGATGAATTTGTTGCCTTTTTTGTCATAACAGCATTAGCGTTGACTTCAATTTTAGGCACTTTTAATCGCAGTGAATTCGATACGCCCAATTTCATTCTTTATTTAGTCTTAATAGAAAATCCCACTTCACATGAGGTAGTGAAGGGGAGGAGAACTTCATCGCTTCGTTAAACAAGCAACTGAAAGCCAGAATTTTGCTAATTGCTTGCGATTAAAAGTATTTTTCAGCGATGTATCTTTTGATAAATCAATAAGTTCTTCACTTGCTTTTGTTGACATTTCAGTCGGTGTGTTGTCTTCTTAAAATGGATTTCAAATCCAGTTTATCCTGTTGAACTTTTTCATCTCTTTTTCGAAGTTGGCGTTAGTTATTTTTCAACTCTGTTAAATCAGTGAAAATTGGATGCACATCTATATTAGTATTATAAAGAGGAAAGATTTGATTGTTTGTTTGAATTGAATAGGCTCTGAAACTACTGGACCGATTTGAAAAATTCTTTCACATTTAAAACATTATTCCTGATGAACATAAGTTGTAAAATATCTTCAAAAAATTTAGGGATCCATATGAAAACTTCGATAATGTAACCCAACGTGTGAAAAAATATCAAAAAAAAACCTTACGGAAGTTATTGCCAATAGAGCAAAGTGATGTAACATGTACCCTTTTTTAGTAACTCTCGACGCAAAAAGAGGGTTGTATGTGTGTTGTTGAAATTTCCATTCGCTATTAATGTATGTTAAATTAAATTTTTAAATTCAGTGGAAAATTTTTAAGATTGTTTTGCTGTTAACTTTTCCCAAAACAAAATAAATAAATAAACACACAAATACACACACTCACACAAACTCACTATTGGACATGTTTTTTCTTATTTTTTATCGATTGTATATATGTGTTTTCTTGTAATTGGCCCAAAACTCTGTACATCAATTATTGTTTTTTTCAAGATTGATTAATTATATGGCTGTAAGAAAACCAATAAATGAAAATAAAAATAAAATAAAATAAAATAAATGGATATTTTTTGTTAAATACCCGTGCGAAGCCGGGGCGGGCCGCTAGTCTATAATAAACACGACACGACCCGGACGAGACGTGTTGCGCGGTGTTGTGACTGCGACCCACCAGTGGGTCGCGACCCATAGTTTGGGAAACACCGCCTTAAAGCTCTACCCGCTCGTCTCCTGGGCCTGCCCAGCTGGTAATTAAGACACGCCGTTAAGTTTGACACGTCTGGCCGTAAATCGTGAGGAGCACTTCTCACCGCGACTATCAAGGAGTCATTAACTGAAAACACGGAGCCAAGTAACCCCCAAACCTGGAACGAGCCTCTTCCAGTCGGAAGAAAGGCTTCGATTGCCCGGCCACATTCACGACCGTCCGGTAATTTGGGCTTAAACGAGTTGAGCAATTTGGTAAAGTGGGAATTACATGAAGAGCTGGTGATTTATTGAATAAAATTTCGCTTTTGATACCGCCTGTACGCGGTGGTGCTTTATCGCGTCGCGCCCGATTTTTTATACGCGAGAAAAAAAAACATCAATAAAAATGTGTCTTGGCGGCTGGTACGCCGATGGGTTAAAGAAAATTCTTAAACGATATTTTTAAATGTATGTTTTGAGAGCAAAATTACTGAATTCGTCCACTGCGGGATTATTATTAAATCAAGATAAATTATAGAAGTCTCACAGAGATGAAGCTATTTGTATGAGAAAAAAGATCGCCCAACCGTGTTAGCTAGCTTAAGTGTTCACTCTACACAATGCAACGTTCACCAATTCAAAAGTAAGAACATCCACACGTTAGCAATTTGCTGTCGTATATATGTTCCAAATTGAAATATTCCATATATATTTGAAGGGACTATGCTAGAGACATCTGTAATAAAAATATAGAGATATCATTACCAACTGCGAAATCTATGTATACTTTTTTATAAGAAGGACTATAGATGTCTCTAGCATTTTCCCTTCAAATATATGGAAGGTTTCAATTTGGAACACATACACAATTTTCAAAAATTTAATAATTTGTTCTTACAATGGAATTGTTGAACGTTGCATTATGTAGAGTAATCTTTTAACCCTTTTCACACAGATTGTAGGCCTTGGGCCATCTAATAAAAAACTTTTTTACACATTTCTCATATAAATAGCTTCGTCTCTTTGAGACTTGTATAATTTATCTTCATTAAATTCTTTAAAGCCATTTTTTTCAAAACAAAATTTAACCTGTGTAACGGTAGACTTACCAACTGGTTGTCAATGACAGATACCGCATGTGTATGTCGTATTTTGATTATTTTCTGGTGCAAATCTAGTGAGATCTGATATACAAAAGTGTTGTGTTACCTATTTTCAATTAATATTTATCATTGATTAAAGTTTTTATCTCAAAGCGCCAAAAAAAAAACAATACAATATGGAAAAAATATTATAGGGATGGAAAGACGCTATCGGAGGTCTTGCTGTTGGAGGTCGAATTAGAATCGCAAAATCCTTTACTTAGTAATAATTTTTTAATTTTTTCAATAAATTCGTGTAAATTTTTTTTGAGTAAATATTATTTGTTCATTAAATAGGCAAACCACTTACCGACAAGCAGAACGGACAGCAAGGTGACGGCATCTGGCTCTTCTTCCTCGAATCCGTCAGATGTGGCATTGGCTAGCCACACCTCCTAAAATAAATAAAAAATTGAAATTCATAAATTATTTATATATTAACCAAAGAACTTTTTAAACAAAACATGTTTTTTTTGTTATATTGCTCAAACAGACTTCACAATTAGCTGTGAAATACGTTTTCTTATTTTTTTTCCAACGATTCTTTTATGAACTCTTACTTTTTTATACGGTCCTGTTAACTGGGTGACATTTCCGCTAATTACGTGAATGTCCCTGTAAATATATTTAATACAGAATTCATATTTAAGACGTTCTTCCGTAATAAATTTATTTATTATTATAGGACTATGCATAAATTATGAGAGATTTGTTTTAATAATATTACAGCTTTATTTTTAAACAATGCTTACAAGTTGATAATTTTATTTTTTGTCCATCGCCAGCAATTACGTCTTCCTTTCCTTTCTGGTAGAATATTGATACTATGTAGAAATCATGACTCGTCTTTTGAGGGCCGAATCGTCCCATTTTCGGTATCTTCACAAAAGTGAAACATTCAAGTGAAGTGTTGCTCCGACAGACCATGAGTCATCGATCGAAATAAGTGGTAATAAGAAGGAGCAAAGTCTGGAAAATACGGTGGGTGCGATAAGACTTTCCATTTCAGCTCTATCAAGTACCTTTTGTCTGGCTTTGCAACGTGGGGCCGAGCATTGTTATGCTGAAAAATAACTTTATTGTGTCTCTGCTTGTACTGTGGTCGTTTTTTCTTCAATGCTCAGCTCAGTCGCACCAATTGTATTTGATACCGAATTCCCTTGATGATTTTGTTTAGTTGGAACAGTTCATTGTGTACAGCACCGAGCAGATCCCAAACAAATATATACTATCAATCAATATATTATAGATGTTTGGAATACCATGTCTACTAAATTTTTGGAAGTTGTATATATTTTAATTATACGGATTGTTTCGTATATGTGTTGCAAGAATCCTCAACGCGGCCGGTTATCAAAGCTTTTTCGTTCCCCTTAAGTGACCACAGATGTCACTAATGAGACATCTATTTTTGATTTTTTGAAGTTTTTTAGCAATATCCTTTATCTGTGTAATGAGATTCTTTCGAATTATCAGCATTACACAAGAATACGGCAGAAATATTATTTCAAATTTATTCAACTTCTTTTTAACAGTATTTTCATTAATAATATTTAATATATTGATTGATTAATGATGTCCCTGCGACAAAAATTCATTACTATTCTGAAAAATTTGGACATGCTCAAAAATATTCTAAATATGCATTAGTTGTAATCCGTCAAAAATGACGATACTTTTACATTTCGGTTTCTAAAGAATAAGTATTTATTTTATTTTATTGAAAAAAATTTTTTCAAAAATTGACTATAAAAAAGTTACGGATGTTACACGAAGTAACGGTGACAGAAATAATTGGAATAAAGCCCTACTACTATCCTTCTATTCGTCTAAATTATTCCACAGTGGTAGACAGTTTTCTCGCACATTTATCTTAGCAAGTGCATTTTCCCCACATTCAATTTGCTGTTTTTGCCATTTCCACTGTTTCTCTACTCTACCAATACACAAGATTCAGTGCCAAGATGCTGTAATAGATCACAGGTTGTGTTTTCCTTGGAATGTTAGTGTAATACTGTTAATCTTTAAGACAGCTGAGTGCATTTATTAAAAATTATTACGAGTAATATCGAAGATATCATCAGCGTATTGAGAAAACTTTTTCGATATCGAACTTTCTTAATCTGCTATTCAATATCTATAGCTTGAATAAATTAATAAAACATTTTAATTCACAAAATAATTTAAACTTTGCATGTTGATCAAACCGGTTAATAAACATCTGCTACATAAAAGTTTGACCAATTTACAATCAGAATCATATTAGTTTCGAATAAAACTAATCCATAAAAAGTATTTAGTTTAAAGTTTATCTACAATATATGATATACACTGCCTGTAGCGTTATAGAGAGAATAAAGTATAGATTGCTGAGATGTTATAGTTACTTAAAAAGTTTGAGTAAGTAAAATATGGCAAAGAAAATGTATAAGGTGAATGTTGAAAGCAGATAGAACAGGGGGTATCCGTAAAAAGCCTGACATGACTAGATAAACCAAACTTTAGAGGTCGGCCAATATTTTAATTGGTGTTTTTGATTTCAATAAATTATGGGAAGTTGATGATAAAAGACGTGTAAAAAGTTGTGTATTGGGAATGAATATTTTGGCGTTCAATCCTCTCTGCCTTTACTTGCAAGGAAACAGCATAAAAGGTGCTCAAGGCTGGAAATTCACTGCAAATGCATATTTCGGCGAACGGCATTCTGTTTTATAATTACTACATTTATTGGTACATTTCATACATTGGAATTTTTATTTATAAATAATAATTAATGTGTTTTTGTTAAAAATACTAACTTTTATTTAGTGAGTAAAGCCTCAAAATACGGCAATAAATAGAATAAACTGTTTAATAGCGTTTTAAAATCAACAAAAACGTTAAAATATTGAATTGAAAATATTTCTTAATTACATAAAGTACGGTTCTATATACTTCTATAGTTCTACAGGATTCTATATTCTTCTATAGTACGATTCTATATACTTTTATAGTTCTATAAGATTCTATATACTTCTATAGTTCGATAGGAAATTATAGATAATGACGTATATATACGTATAAAAAATATATAAATTTTTAAAAAACCGCCTAGGACACTAAGAACAATTTTTTGGCCGCGACCTGTCGATTAATGCTTATATTTTCTTAATTATTGTGAATAATGTTCAGTTTATTACTTTAATATATGTAAAAAAATTTTATCTAAGTTATTGTCCTACAAAAATTGCAGTCTATAATATACATTCTGATATAAATGAATAATAAAAACCCACATTTTCGTAAAAAAATAAACGCCGAAATATGCATTTGCAGTGAATGTCCAGCCTCAAGGAGTGAGTCTTTACTATGAGTTTTAATATCTCTAAAAATGGTTATCTGTATTTGCCAATAGACTTTTGACTTGGATCACTTTTTCCAATATGTTATTGAAATGTTATTGTGTCCCGTGTATAGAAAATAAAAGAAATTTATACGCTATTGGGGATCTGAACAGAAATTATTCGATAGACGATAATTGTTACAAACAATTGTCAGAAATAAAAATGAAGAAAACTATAATTTGCTCTTTGACAATTGATGTTATCAACCAGGCAAAAAATTGAATTGCATCAGGAATTCAATTTTTTGTCTTACAGCAAATATGACACTATTTAATTATAATTTATATAGTAAAATCAACGGTCATCTTCTAAGCATAATAAATCATTATTTGTTTTTGTTTGTTTATTTGTTTATTTTATTGTTTATTTAGATTTGTTAATACAACTTACTAATAACTGCCACACTAGGTAAAAACCTGTTCTGTGGCAGTTATTCTCTTATGATATTTATCTAATATTAACAAATGACAATTAAAGAAAGTATAAGCAGAAGAATGAAATTAGATCAATAATAAAGTAAATCATAGAATATCTAAATATAAAAGAAAAGAAAAAGAAAAGAAAATATGCATACAAAATTAAGATAAGAATTTAAGTAGTTACAAAAATAAATATTATATTAAAGTATACTTTTCATTATATAAATCAGTTTTTGCCAATTCAGAGGTCAAGGGCGGATCACTTCTTCAGCATCTACCTATATTTTTATAAACTTGTTAAAAACAAGTGGGGCAGTGAAAGAACGTTTTCCTTTTAGGTATTATCATCACTTTTGTCTCTACACAATTAAAACTTAAACAATAAATTAGGAAATTTTACGTATTCTCATATACTCGTATATTTATATGCAAACTTATCTTATCATTAGTTACTTTTTGGGTTCAAAATATATGGCTGACTTTATTTAATTAATGAAATTAAGATAAAAATAACAAGATTTTCACTTCAGAAGTAAATATTATGCTGCCCCTCATTGTAAAAAAAGGTTAAGAAGTTTATAATCAGATTAAATAGAAAGTGAAGAAGATTATATTTTGAAACTTTGATGTTGAACGGATTCTTCTTATTAAATAAAAAATCAAAAGAAAACACGATTTACAAATACGTTTAACATCCCGGAAAAATATTTTTTTTGTGAAAAAATTCTCCCTCATTGAAACGTGAACTGAAAAATTGGTAAATAGTTCAAGGGTTGAACCTCGAGGCCTTCCCATTAATACAACCTTCGCACGTTCGAGGGCCATTCATGAAGCTCGATGGAATCGTTTTGCGTAGTTTTTGTAATATTTATTTAGAAAGGGGCAAGTCTACCGAGGCACCTTTAATGGCGATACCCCATAATACATTCACTGAACCATGAAGTCTCTTGCGTCCATGTAAATAAGGGATGTTCGCACAAACAAATCGATGAGGCTTTACCGTGTCCTGAGCTCGGTACAATAAGGTATTATCTGATATATGTCTAGGCATATATCATTTTGACAATAATTTAATCTTGCTTATGTGAAAAAGTGTTAAAATTTAGTTATATTTTTATTTAAAGTTGCAAGGATGGAAACATTGTTGAATTTGAACATTCATAAGACGCTTTTTTCAAATATATTACTGTACACCCGTGAAAAATCACGAGACAAATAATTGAAGAAATTTAAAACTGAAAATATATGTATAAATTTTTTTTTTTTTTAAGTAGATTTTATTCGCTTTAACCTAAAACTAAATAAAATAAAATAATAATATGAAACTGTCAAGATGCTGTAATTTGGTGATGCGACCCTTGCGTGTTGCCCGTGAACTCCGCGTGGCTGATTGTGTGTGACACGCTACGCGCTGTTTGTGTGTCATACTTGGGCTCCAGCAGTATTTCAGCGTAATACCAGCAAGTTGCGGACATTACAGACAGACAGACAGCGAAATTATAATATTTTGTTTAAGAATTTACTCTTCATTTATACTAAAAAGTAAAAATTCACTTATAAAACAAATAAGATGATTTATTAGAAAATATAGAGAAAAAATCTATATTTATTTAAATATACAGTTAAATACCACCGAAACATGCAACCATAGTATCCCTTTTTAGGAACAGCGAAACTCGCTATTCGCTATTTGATATAGCCATCTAGACTTACGATAAATTTGAGACACATATTATGTTGCCTCTTCAAAAATCACAATAATTTATTAATAGGTTGCCTTGTTGTCATTATAAATATATTATTTAATTGTCGAATAAACTTCTTCTGCAGCTTTCATCTCCACACTGCTAGATACAGATCTTTTCCATTCTTCCTTGTTATTTGCTAGATGTAACCATTTCTGCCTCCCACAGTGGCTCATCTCTTTTAAGGTCTTCCAAAGTCTCTTTAATTCTCCCATGGTCGCCATTTCAGATATCTTTAAGTCCATCTTGTAGCATCCTGCTTTCATGTCCTGCTCATTATCATTCTAGCTTCGCTACACGATCCATGATATCGACTTCTCTAGTACTGCGCCTAATTTCATAATTTCTTATTCTGTTAGGCTTATGCCAAGTTTGGATCTCTCCATGGATCGCTGTGTGCATTTTGAGCTTTTCTGTAAGAGTCATTGTCTTCACTCCATACTTCATCACTGGCAGTGTGTACGATTCAAAGGCTTTTCTTTCTTTAAGCTAATTGGGATCTCTTGTTGTGGAATAGTTATCAACTTTATACATGTTGAATTAATTTTTCGAAGTAAAAGTAATGTAGAAATACAAGTAATTTAAATTGTCAAATAGTTATCAATTTATACTGAAAAGGAATCTCAAACGAATAATACGCGCCGGTAGATGCTAGAATAAATCTACCCACTTTACTAAATTCTTATTTTTTAAAATGAAAAAAAAAAACATCGTTTGTGAAGGATCAAATTCATTGTGTCATTATGTTGTATCAATATTTTGACTTTTTTTTTAAATTAAGCTTAGAGAAGTCTAAAATTATATGAAGTAGTTGAAGCATGGAAGGTTCAATATCACCACCTTAAAGATATTTTATTTACTTCTTTATATTAATTCGTCCAAATGACTGAATATTGGTTCACATTTTTGCTAAGCTCAAGTATATATTTATTGTATGTTTTCATCGGTCCACGGAGAGGCGGCGGTAGCAAGATGCGTTAAGCGGCCGTTTCGGGTTTGTCGGCCCGGGGATCAAGCCCCACTCCGGCCGTTTAATTTGTTTTTTAACCGTGAATTCTAACGAAATTACGGACACAACATGAAGTTACTAACAGACAGACAACTAAATTATTATCTTTGATTATTAAATTTGTACGCAAAAAATTGTATATTCTTAATTTAATATTCCACATTTCTCCTAAAATATTACATGTAGTTATGAATATTTTCATTTAGAAAAAAATACAATTGCACAGAATTTTACTTTAATTTATAAAAAATATAAAAATATGAAGCCAATATATTATGAATGAAATTAAAATTTAAATAGGTAGAATTAAATATATGTGAGGTATTTTTATGGACATGGAGATTTATTCTACGGTTTCAATAATATAAACTATGAAAATAAAACTATGATAGGTATTATATAATGAAAAGTATTTTTATTGAAATAAGTTATGTTGGGATTTTTCATCTCCTTCCTATTTTCTTCAACTTAATCCAACTATACATGTTTGTTACTTAAAATAACGAAGGGGCTATGGGCTCTGAAACATGTCGAATTTTTTTCAATTAAAAAGTGGTGTAATCAAAGTTTATTTATATAAATTATTATTATAATGTCACCACAAAATAATTTTGCTGTGTTGGAAAAAAAGTAAATAAAGATAATTATGTTTGGTAAATGAACATGATTACATTCAAAGAACAGTAAATGATAAAAAATATTATTATATTAATCAAATGAATATTATTTACAATTTATTTTATCAGTAACGCACTTTCTATTTATCATAAAAAGTGCGTTTTGTGTAAAAACTTATTTGTTATTTATTCATTATTCATTACTTATTATCAATTTATCGAAAGAAGTGTAAGGTGTAATTATTATGTCATATTCAAAATTTTCACAAAATGTTCTTGCTTTGTACTCTAATGTCACTTCAGGACCATCTCTTAGGGTCATTAATGACCTGTTGATGACCAGGGAAACTAGGGAAGTTTTTAAAATTGGCCACCTGTTCTAAGTGTTAAAAGAAAATCCCACACATTATTTACACAGGGTTTATTTTCTTCACATTGGCACTATTTTAAGTCTCAAATACAGGAACATTCGAAACTAGACGCCAATTTACAGCGGAAATAAGAAAACTCGTCTAAGGAATCAACGATGCAAAAAAGAAAATAGGCACAGTTCACTTCGGATAATGAGGCTCAGGAGACCAAAGTTAGGTCATTCTCAAAAATGATATTTCTCACCCTTGCATTATCCCATCCCCCTCCTACCACCCTTCCATAACTTTCTCATGGCCAAAAACCCACGGGCTGGGTGGCTTCGGCGCACTTTTAATCAGGCGTAAAAGGGTCCTTTGAGCCTAACGATGCTTCCTATTCAAAGTAAATCGAGTGACGTCATCAAAAGGTTAGAAATGCGGAGTGATTACGGATGCGGAAGTGATTATGAACCAAATGTGTTGTGTTAGGTTTGGAAATGCAATTCCGTAGCTCCACTGAGGCGTTAAAATTAATTGTCTGGTATAATTTAAAGGTCAATTATCTTTATTTTTATATTACGCATGTTCTGAGAACACAATAACTGGATTTGTTCACTGCGGGATCATTATTTAATTAAGATACATTATAGAAATCTCACAGAAACGAAGTTATTTATATGGGAAACGTATACGTCCTTATAAGTAACCCTGCAATGGGATCCGAAACGTCGGCCGGAAAGGTCATAAAAACGTGGCTTAATACCCCATTAGGCACAAACCAGAAGACCCTTTTTCAATCCTATTAATAATACTAAGATTAACTCTACATTCATTGCCAATATCTTAATTCTTCACTCTATTCTTCTTTAAGTGAATCCCATTCCCTCCCTCTTCCCATCCCTCCCATTTTATGCATTATCATAATTTAAATCTTTGAAATATTTATTATTTATCACATATTCTTTATCATTGTTGTTTATTTAGTTTTTTTTTACCAGCTTCGAGGAAACTTCACTGGTCATATTAAACGAATATTTTTTTTGATATTATATAATTTTTTTTTAAATGTAATGTATGTTTCCTAAAAAAATGGAATAAAAAACAAAAACAAAAAATAGAATAATTGTATGTGAATTTGACACACATACATCTAAGGGATCTCATCTCGCTGCATTCACTATTTTTTCGTTCCTCTTCTGCCAGCTCCGGGCTTCACTACTAAACATCAGTGTTGGTACCAGAATTCCATTATAATCCACTAGTTTTGCCTCGGTAGACATATTTATATTATATATTATTGCATTAAAGCACCGTTCGCCCTTTTCTCCATAGTCCTCTCCCCTCGATGTCTTTTCAATCTTTTCTCTTCTATCGAATTATAATAATATTTATAAATAAATCTAAATTATAGATTATTGATGCTTGATTTAATAATAAAACTTGATTTTACTAGAAAATTTAGTTACAGCCAGCGTTGCTTATAGTGCTAGCAAATAATTGTTGTACATTTGCAGGTAAATTTTACCAACATGACGAAAGTTTATGTTTGTCATCAACCGCTCTATAACAGGATGGTCCAACGTGGTTTGAATTCAATCGTTCGGGATAATTACATCAATGTCATCGGTCAACACGGATTAATATCCAGAGCTGTGGTTTAGAATCGAATTTTGATTAATATCTGCAATCTGTTGATTAAAAATTCCGATTTCAGGCTTTTGTGAGTTAAATAAATGATTTAGCAGATAGAATTGATATGGCAGTTAATTTGTGGTGCGACATGATTATTTTATGATAATCACAGACTAATCGATTCCTCATAATGGTTTGATAATTAACAGTTTGGAAACCGTTGAAATTACAAAGACTTGAATTCTGAAAAAAAACTCATAAACAACATCACATTCTTACAGAACGAAACGCATTATTTATCACTAGAATATTCCGTTCAGCCTATCGCACATTATTTAAATCGCCAGTTAGGTACTCCGTCGATTATTTCGCTCGATATCTATCGTTTCGTAATTTCACGACTAGCCACACCTGTCCGTCTTACTTTGCACTGAACGATCCGTCAAAGCAAATTTCCTGATACCGCGGCACAGTCCCGCTATTTATACCCAAGTCACGTTGGTTTCGAACCTCCTAGATTATTATATTTCTTTGTAGTGCTTAGGCTAGGTTGTTCCAGGCTTCTCATGAATGTTGTGAATTCTTGATTCTTCAATAGTGTTGTAACATATTACAAGGGATTCGGACAGCGTGCTATTCCTTCTGCTTTCCATTTCGTAACAATCTTATATGTATTTCTATTACTTTGTGTTTGTATGCAGTTATCTGGTTACTGAGTGCAAACCAGCGGTGCACGCATTACTTCTAGAAGATAGTGGGAATGCTATGATAGCAGTGAAGGTCCCACTGCACAGGAACAATTCTCTACATTTTAATTGTTTTCTTGCAAGTACTTTCTTTGGTACGTGCCATGACTTGTCTGGATTGCTTTTATTATTCACCGCAGCGAAGCTTAGTGAAAATGGATGAAGACCCGAAGTGTATAAGAAGATCTTTATCATCATTGTTACATTTTATATTTTATTTAGCGCCGCCTAGGACACTAAAAACGATCTTTTTGGCCGCGGCCTGTAGATTAATGCTTATATTTTATTAATAATTGTAAACAATTTTCAGTTTATTACTTTTACATAATAATAAAGGTTCTATTTAAGTTATTGCCCTAAAATGCAGTCTGGAGTAAACATTCTGTTATAAATTAATAATAAAAACCCACATTTTCGTAAAAAAACGCCGAAATGTGCATTTGCAGTGAATGTCCAGCCTTAATAAAATGCTTGTGTTGTGCCTTCTCATAGCAATCCCGCGCACAAGAAATCTCATCTACCTCTATAAACTTGATTCTCCCCATCTCTCCATCTCTGTCTAATTAAACTTTCAAGTACAACGGGAACCTGTCTGAATCGAAAACGATATGATCCTAGATTAGATTAGATGTTGGCAGGTGTTTTGCTGCAATGTATTTTTAATAGCTTAGGCAGTGAAAATATAACGAACGCAGTGGAATTGACATCAGTTAGATGCCTAAATATATAGCAAGATTAATTGTGATAGGGTAGAAAGTAAACAAATTAGGAAAAGGATATATGTGGAGTATAAAAGCAAAGGCAGCTATATCAAAAAAAATTAATGCAGCCATCAAGGATTACTAATTTATTTATAGTGTACTCAATTGGAAATAGCCTATAAATTTATATGAACATGATTTTGGAAGGGATAGATACATAAAATCTAGAATAATCCTCGGTGATTGTATTCAAAACATTTTTTGAATATTGCTGCCTTCAATTTTATAAAACCACTTATAAACGTGATCTTAGCATTACTAATGATATTAAAAGTGATATGATGCATACTTAATCGGTGAAAGTGATGTACTTAACCGGTAAAAGCAAAAAATATCAAAAAAATGTAAGTTATGTTAATATATAACCATACAATGATATTTTTAGTCTGCTGGTTTCATTATTCAAACACTAACAACACCTTCTCAACATATTCATCATATGTGTGATAATCTAACTGAAGACTTACATGCATTGTTACTAGACTAACGTGCATGTTAGTCTTCGGTTAGTTAACACGCATGTGAGGAATATTTTGGGAAGGTGTTTTTAGTGAGTGTAGTGGTTGTCCTGACGAAGAGACGGATAGGTCTCTAAATCAGTAGACTAAAGTCTCAGTAAGCCGTTATATATATAATAACATAACTAATATTTTTTTTAAATGCCTGAAAGCAAAAAAAAATGTTTTAACGTGTATTATGTGTTATTTTCAATTACAAGGATGGTACTTCCGCCTTACCTACCTGAGAGGTGTAAATATGAAAGGTTGTTGATGTATGGAGTATTCATTTTAAATTAAAATTGCATCACATCATCTTTATAAGTGGATGCTGGGTTAATCCTGACTTTAAACTAACCAAAATAGCTTTTTCAATTTTTAATCTTCTAAGAAACATCGCTTTACAGAACGGGTAAAAGAATAATTAGTTAAAAATGTTATTAAATTATTATATTTTTTGCCCAAAAATACATTTTTAGAAGTTTTTATCTTCACGTTGAAATTTGTAAAAATCAAATTAGATAAAGTAGCTTTGGAACATCGCTGAAAAATTTGCTATCTTAAATTTCAATGCTGCCAAATTTGAAGCGATAAAATCCAACTGATAGAAAAGAGGTTACCTTCAACCGGAAGGGTGTAGTTATTAAAGTAAGCTTTCGAAAAGTCGTTAAATAACGCGTTCATGTCGTGAAAAATTAATTGAAGTATTATTTCTTTGTCAATCAAATATTAATTTATTTTATTTATTGAAACAATCTCCGTTCCTCCTTTATTCATGTGTTACCTCAATTTCTTCAAGTTTGTGTTTACTGGGGTATTATGCCGTGTTGTTACGACATTTCGGGCCGAAGTTTCGGATCCCATTGCAGGGTCCATCATCAGGGCTGATGTATCACATCAGATCACATCAGCCCTGATGATGGACCCTGCAATGGGATCCGAAACGTCGGCCCGAAAGGTCATAACAACACGGCATAATACCCCAGTAAACACAAACTTGAAGATTCTGAGTGGCCGTGAAAACCTAAGAACATTCTTACCTCAATTTGATTGTTTTTCACCTAACCTAACCTAACCTAACCTAACCCCCCCATGAGGAACTAAGTTTTTAATTCATAATATGGACAAGGAATTTTTTAGCACGAATACATATGTTCTGTTGGTTTGTTTAATGGCATTTATTTCACAACTTCTCCTCCCCTCTTTGATTTACTTACATTTTTTAACAATCCACAAGAGGCAAGGGCACAAAATCGATCAACACCCCCGGAAAAGTGACCTCGTCACTATAGGGTGATATTTGATAATCGTCAGATCCGAGCTCTATCGGGTATAAGAGTTTCCCGTCGACGTGGAGTTCTATCAACTTCCTTCCTTTTCCTTTCCTCCAACAAGCTTCCTTTTCTCTTTTCAAAATTCTTTCTATATACAGTCTACTTAAAATCGTCACATATTATCTCATCTATTCCCCATCTTCAATCATGTGATTTAACCCACATCCTCTACATCGGGTGATTGGCAATGGATTCATCAGTTAATTATGTAGGCATTAAAAATAATAAAATTTCCAATTTCAAATTTACTGAAATGGGCAGTACAAATAATTTACCCATAAATACTCTATGAAAGTGAAATGGCCATGTGTCATATCGCTTAAAGTATTCACAATCGCTAGACGAATGTAGGTACCCAAAAAAGACATGGCCAACAGGACGCCCTAGACCCCGGTGAATTAACGAAATAATCAAATTCTGAGAAAAGACGTGGCAACGCATAACACTGAAAACAAAAAAGTGAGGTATTTGGAGAAGACATCATCCAGCAAGGGATAAAAAACGTCTGAAAATGATGATTACGAAATTACGCGTAGGTATATAAGGCGTGGCAGGCGGTCGGTCAAAAATATTTCTGATACTACGGAATAGGATATATAAACGTCTAGAGATACTAACCTAGCAAATAATATACTTGTTTGTAATTTTTAATAATAAGATTTAATTCGAATATTTTACATTATTTTATTTTATATCTTGATGCTAGGGTGTTAAGGGCACATTTCATATCGCTGTCGAACCGGATGCTTTCAACAAAATGGCCGCCACGCTGCCAACTAACTACCGAACTTTGAATAAAAGAGGCTTTTACGGCAGTCACCTTTGGTCCGTGGAATGGATTCTGTACTACCCTACTTTGCAGATTATCCTGAGCTCATCTTATACGGCGTTCAAATGTTAGATTAGAACCTTCTAAGGTTACAAAGGTTAGGTTGCGAACATTGCGAACATCTCGAAATTTGATACGAAGAAACCGCATGATATTTAATTTGAGTTATATGCATGATATTTAAAAATGTATATATCAGGAGTGGGGGAGTCATTAACGATAACGAAAGCGGTGTTTTAAATATTATTCTGATTTAAATATGTCATGATATTCTGTCAAATATGTATTCCAATGCACTTTTTTTCCAAAATATGCATTTGCAAGATGTGCATCCGTCTTGAGTAGTCGGCGTAAAAAATAATCAATGCGGTCGTTAAAGCTTCATTCATGAGTAGTTAAAAATCAAATAAATGTATAAAATAAATGTTTTAATATTAAATTATTTCTTCAATAGTATATTTTTTTTTTGAAAAATCAACACTTTAAAGAGCCAATGGTCCCTTTATTAGAATAAAACGAATACGTAAAATTAAAAATGGGAGCGAAGACATTAACAAAAACATGAAATTAAATATAATGGGGTCAAACAATAATTAAGGAATTCATTATATTTTATTTGCTATATAAATTTTTATAGTTTAAAAAATATATAATATATTAATCAAATGCTCTATTTTACATTTATACATTTATAAATACATGTTAATATTAAAATAATGTTTCGTTTGCAAAATATGTTTTGGAAAATTCAGAATTTAAAAAAGATGAGTATAAAAAAATTAAAATAATATTTCAGGTAATGCTAATAATTCGGAAAAATCTTATTACACATATAAAGGATATTGCTTTCAAAAAATTCCAATCAAAAATAGATATCTGATCAGTGACATCTGTGGTTGATTAAGGGGAATGAAAAAGCTTTGGATGTCCGTCGCGCTAAGGATAATTATAACATACATACGAAACGGGTTGTCAAATTTAAATATATAAACAACTTTCAAAAATTTGATAGATGTGGTAATTTATCATGGGTAGAAATGGTGAACGTTACATTCTGTAAAGTGATCAATTAAGTCATCCGTACGATATTAAAGAGTTAAGGTTGTTATTACGGTCGTTAGATATATGTAACTGGTTGCGGATATATTATACAAACCGTATGTTTTTCCGAGAAACGATCTCGACGTTTCGTTGAATTCTTATTCAACGTCATCAGGAGGACGACCTTTGCACGTGGAGGTAGAGGACGGACTTATTACTGCTTTCGAGGGCGTAAATTATATGCACTTTGTTGCGGAGTGTTCACTTCTTCTACAATAGAGGTCAGTGTGCAATATGTACTAGCTAAGGGTTGAATCAATTGAGAGATGTCACAGTAAAGTCCGCCGACGTAACTAGTAAGTACATATTGCGCACTGGAGACCTCTATCGTTGAAGAAGTAAACACTTCACAAGAAAGTGAATATAATTTACGCCCTCGGAAGCAGTAATCAGTCAGTAAAGGTCGTCCTCCTGATGACGTTGAATAAGAATTCAAAGAAACGTCGAGAATCGTTTCTCGGAAAAACATATACAATATACGCACCCAGTTACACTTAAATATCTATAATATATTTAGAAATATTGTTACTTATGCTACCTCCCTAAGGTTTAATTAGTCAGCTTAAATTCTTCATCGTACCCATCATTTTACATCAACGGCACGATATCCCCGAAGAAGAACAAAATAATTTAAACTTCGCAATTTCGCTCGACCGTAATATGTGACATAATTTGCTCTGATACCTCCGGTGACTATTCTCGGTACACGTTAGCCTCCTCCGTCACTTGGCAAGTTACCGGCTCCATTAGACGTTAATGATTATTTAATGATTTCAGCAATTTCCTTTCGAAAAAGGTTGTGTCCGATCGGGGGATCGGTATAGGAATCAGAATAAAGCCCACAACTGAAGCTTGCGTAGATCAACCCTTCATTGTTGGTTGAATATATCAATAAATAGCCAACTCATCCTAACAATTCTTTTCAACTTGGCTATTATCAAGATATATTATAGAGACGAAATTATATGGAAGTCTTTAGATGTTCATATGGCTTACGACCTATCATACTGCTGACTTAAGTGATCATTTTACTCATTGTAATGTTCACCATTTCCACCCATGACAGAATACCATCTCTGTCAATTTTTTTGGAAGTTGTATATATATTTATTAATAGCGGAATTATTAATAGCGCGACCGGCATCCAAAACTTATTCGTTTCCTTTAATTTAACACAAATGTCACTAATGAGATATCTATTTTTGATTGGCATTTTCAAAGAAATATTCTTTATATGTGTAATAACTAATATAAATTATTAATAATTTTTTTTCATAAAACTATTATAATTTGGGGCTAACAGTCCCGGTGATGCGGTATATTTAAATTTTGCAGAAATTTATATATTTAGTTGACCTTTGACTTTTTATACCTCCGGGAAAGAAACATTTTTGCAGTTTTGATTGCGCGATAGGGAAGAAAACCAGGATACGCGGTTTAAATCCAACTACACTAAAGGAATCCAATCGTACCTTGCAAATGAACGTAACGGGATGCAACTATCCTTCTCTGTTTCAATCTTCTGCGCTTTCGCGTGAAACGCTAGGGATTTTGGCAGAGTGAGAAAATTTCACATTTTTTCTCACATCTTGTCTTGCGTTTTTTATCACATTTTTGTACGAAAGTGTACAAATTTAAAATTTTTTCATCAGGTTAAATATTATTTAAATACGAATATCTTATCAAAATGGCACAAACTAAATAAGTAACCGATAAATAAATTACCAAACCTTCGATGTTTTGAAAATGAGGAAAATTGCTTCACTCTGTGAGCCTTTTATTACTAAATGGCCTCGTGAGATGATTTTCCATACCATGTTCCTTCATCAGGATACAATGATATGTATTAGGTCCTTATATATGAAATTGGCGTTTTGCCGTACTGGCAAATTTGATCTCAAATATTTTCTCTTTGGTTAGGAATTCCAAATCCAAATTTATACAGCTATTTACTCATGTATTTGTGTTTTGAAAATTGTAATTCATTTGTTTTTTCCTCAATTGTTTTTTCTTTGCGTCACTCAGTTTACAAAATGAAAAACTTGAAATATCGCGTTATTTACGAGTACGAGTTCCACCGTGGCACCAGTGCTGCAGAAACGGCTCGAAGGATTAATGATGTGTATGGCGACGGTGCCGCAAAAGAAAACACAGTGCGTTTTTGGTTCCAACGTTTTCGTTCTGGAAATTTCGACCTGCAGAACAAGCCCCGTGGACGGCCGGAGACCAAAGTTGATAATGAAGAATTGAAGGCTATTGTGGAAGCGGATCCATCGCAAACCACATCCGAGTTAGCTGCAGGCTGCGGTGTTAGTGATAAAACTGTTTTAATCCACTTGAAGCAAATTGGTAAGGTGAAAAAGCTTGAAAGGTGGGTACCTCACGAATGGAGTGAAGCAAATCAACAAACGCGCGTTGAATGCTGCGTTGCATTTCTCAACCGGCACAATAATGAAGGGATTTTAAATCGAATCATTACCTGTGATGAAAAGTGGATCCTGAACGATAATCGGAAGCGCTCATCGCAATGGCTGAACCCTGCCGAACCAGCCAAACCATGCCCCAAGCGAAAATTGACTCCAAAAAAGTTACCTGTGAGCGTTTGGTGGACTAGTGCTGGTGTCGTTCACTACAGCTTTCTTAAATCTGGCCAGACGATTACGGCAGATGTCTATTGTCAGCAACTGCAAACCATGATGGAAAAGCTAGCTGCTAAACAACCGAGGCTGGTTAATCGCTCTAGGCCACTGCTGCTTCATGATAACGCTAGACCACACACTGCACAACAGACGGCTACCAAATTAGAGGAGCTTCAATTGGAATGTCTAAGACATTCACCGTACTCTCCGGACCTTGCCCCAACAGATTACCATTTTTTTCGAAATTTGGATAACTTCTTGCAAAGGAAAAAATTCAACTCCAATGGGGCAGGCCAAACCGCCTTCAAAGATTTTATTGATTCCCGTCCGAATGGTTTTTTTAGTAAAGGGATCGATGAACTACCTATGAGATGGCAAAAGTGCATAGATAGCAATGGTACATACTTTGATTAAATAAATATATTATAATAAAAAAAAATCGGCTTTATGTTCCTCCCATACTAAACGCCAATTTCATATCTAAGGACCTAATATGTATGCTAAAAATAAAATTTGGAAGTAGAGGCATCAACGAAAAACAAAAAATTAACGGGATATGGAATAAAACACTTTTAAAAGGTTACCATTTGCAAAGAGGATTGGTTATTTTTAATATTTAATTTGATGATGCTCGTCGATTGTTGAGTCGATTGTGTGAGTGTGTGTGTGTGTGTGTGTGTGTGTGAGTGTGTGTGTGTGTGTGTGTGTGTGTGTGTGTGTGTGTGTGTGATGGCGACGAGGCGGGTGATAAAGGCTTTATTGTGAGAATATAAGGTACGATTACTGAGTAGTTTATTGTTCAAGTGGTTATGTTCAATGTCTCGTCTAGTGATGCAACGTTCCATGGTTCGAGACCCATTCCAGGAGACCAGCAAGCTAGTCATATTTTCATAGAACAAGCGTTAAGCTTATTTTGAATACTAGCTATAATCCGTCATTAAGACTGAGAACAGCGCTATTTTGAGTAGCGTAGCGTCTTGATAATATTAATGATCGACATCATTAAATTTAGATTCATGATTTCTTGCTTCTTATATCTAATTATATATTGGGTATATAATACCTAATTATTTTTTGTTGTTACATACAGAGAGTTATATATTAAGATGAATGATTAATACCAATGACATATACGATATAATTGGAAGCACTTATTAGTTTTAATTTTCATTTTAATTTAAATTTGTTTTTGTTTTTTTATCTCTTCTGTTTATAAAATGAATATTTTTTAATATTTTTAAGTAACAGTTTAACATTAAATTGTGAAAATTGCAGACAAACGTCTTTTAAGACGTTTTTTGGGACAAGAAATACTACAATAATGTAAAGAAAATAAATAAAAAAATTCAACTGAAATAATGGTTACGAAGTTACGAAGTTTCGTTCGAATTCACGGCTAAAAAAAACAAATTAAACGGTTAAGATGGGGCTTAAACCCCGGGCCAGCAAACCCGAATCGGCCGCCTAACGCATGTTGCTACCGCCGCCTCTCCGTGGACCGCCAAAAGATACTTTAAATACATACCAAGGGTTAGCAAATACGCGAACCGTTTCATGTTCCACCCAGCACAATCGCCAGCTTTTAAAATAATATTACCTTTATTATTTTAAAACTAACTGGCAGGGGAAATATTAAGAAAATGTTCAAATATTTTGATAAAAGTTTTATTACTATTCCATGGGTGTCGGATGTAAATAAGTAAATATTTATTTTTAAAGGATCGGCATGTAAAAGTAACGTCATTTTTGACGGGTTACAGCTAGTTTACAATAGTAACATGTTACATATTTTTACTTTTAATACTCAATATTTAAAGGTATTAGGTCTTTACATATGAAATTGGCGTTTTGCCGTACTGGCAAATTTGATCTCAAATATCTCCTCTTTGGTTAGGAATTCCAAATCCAAATTTATACAGCTATTTACTCATGTATTTATGTTTTGAAAATTATAATTCATTTGTTTTTTCCCCAATTTTTTTTTTCTTTGCGTCACTCAGTTTACAAAATGAAAAACTTGAAATATCGCGTTACGAGTACGAGTTCCACCGTGGCACCAGTGCTGCAGAAACGGCTCGAAGGATTAATGATGTGTATGGTGACAGTGCTGCAAAAGAAAACTCAGTGCGTTGGTTCCAACGTTTTCGTTCTTGAAATTTCGATCTGCAGAACAAGGCCCGTGGACGGCCGGAGACCAAAGTTGATAATGAAGAATTGAAGGCTATTGTGGAAGCGGATCCATCGTAAACCACATCCGAGTTAGCTGCAGGCTGCGGTGTTAGTGATAAAACTTTTTTAATCCACTTGAAGCAAGTTGGTAAGGTGAAAAAGCTTGAAAGGTGGGTACCTCACGAATTGAGTGAAGCAAATCAACAAACGCGCGTTGACTGCTGCGTTGCATTACTCAACCGGCACAATAATGAAGGGATTTTAAATCGAATCATTACCTGTGATGAAAAGTGGATCCTGTACGATAATCGGAAGCGCTAATCGCAATGGCTGAACCCTGCCGAACAAGCCAAACCATGCCCCAAGCGAAAATTGACTCCAAAAAAGTTACTTGTGAGCGTTTGGTGGACTAGTGCTGGTGTCGTTCACTACAGCTTTCTTAAATCTGGCCAGACGATTACGGCAGATGTCTATTGTCAGCCACTGCAAACCATGATGGAAAAGCTAGCTGCTAAACAACCGAGGCTGGTTAATCGCTCTAGGCCACTGCTGCTTCATGATAACGCTAGACCACACACTGCACAACAGACGGCTACCAAATTAGAGGAGCTTCAATTGGAATGTCTAAGACATCCACCGTACTCTCCGGACCTTGCCCCAATAGATTACCATTTTTTTCGAAATTTGGATAACTTCTTGCAAAGGAAAAAATTCAACTCCGATGGGGCAGTCCAAACCGCCTTCAAAGATTTGGTTTTTTTAGTAAAGGGATCGATGAACTACCTATGAGATGGCAAAAGTGCATAGATAGCAATGGTACATACTTTGATTAAATAAATATATTATAATAAAAAAAATCGGCTTTATGTTCTTCCCATACTAAACGCCAATTTCATATGTAAGAATCTAATATTATATCAAAACTAAAGCAAATTTATAAGTGATACTAAAGGCTCTATGTTTAGAAATTTTCGAAAAATTACGGTAACGCAAACGCTTACTATAATACGGCTGCGTACGGATACTTTTACAAAAGTATAGTAAAGGTTAAAGGCCTCTATTTCGGTTGAGTAAAATCACAAGTCCTGCGCTCCTGAGTACTGAACCAAAAACTTAAAGGATATTTCTACTCGTGATTCGTAAAGGGTTTGGCTTTTACTAAGAAGACAGATGACATAACAATAATAATAAATACAGATACAGAGTCTAACCGGTGCTCGTATACTGGTATTTTAATAAAATAAAATTACACGCAAAAATATAAACCGGAGATAAATCTAACGAATTTGGATACCATCCCCATACTCTTACACTCAGAGAAAATATATCGCAATCTCTGACAGATGAATTGTGGGGTTTAAAAGCAAAGGCAGCAAGCAGCATCTAAAATAAACTGAATGCAGTCTTCGAAGATATCTAATTTATAATGTACTGAATTTGTGATTTTATAGGAAACATAGCCTATGAATTTATAGGAATCATGATTACAGAAGGGATAAATACATAAAATCTAGATTTTGGTACATTTTGAATTAGTAATCCTCGGCGACTGCATTCAAAACCTTTTTTTTTTAAATTTTTTGGATATTGCTTCCTTTGCATTTATACCTCACTATCCTCTTACGAGATGTATGTTCTATATTTTTGAAGAAGAGCTATCGTTACTGACTACGAAATCCATGTATACTGACTGTTTCATGAGAAGACTACAGCATAGTCCAATCATATGTACGGAAGATTCCCAAAATTGGAACATTAAACAACTTTCAAAAATCTTATAATGTAAGGATATTCTTACAATGGAGTTGGTGAACGTTGCATCGATCACATAAAGTGAAACCAGCTCATACAGGTTTAAGCCCTAGGCCTCGTATAAGAGGCTTCCATACATGTTTCTCATATAAATAGTATCGCCTCTGTAATTCATCTTAATTAAACAATAATCCCGCAGTTGACAAATCCAGTAATTGTGCTCTCACAACACATAAAAAAAAATTGATTAATTTTTGATACATTATTTATTTTTATTTATTATAATTGATGTACTTAATCTATTATTTCCCGTTGCATTGAATATCAAGATTATTTATCATAATACAATATCTAAAATAAGTTATGTATATTATATTAATATACATAACACATTTAAAATTTATCTGTAGTATGATTACACTGCACAAACCCTTTCATGTCTCTCCGATGGCGAACACGAATAACTGATTAAGTTATATGCAGCTGCTGTAAGCTATGCAGTTCGTAATGCAGTATTCTGCGAGATATGTAGAGAGCGAATACAGACAGAAAAATTCCTTGAGATGAACTGGTTCAAGAATTGAACGTCTTCCCTTTGTTTGTCGAAGACAAACAGTGGAAAGCAATTCTGATGTATAGCCAATGTAATAAATAGATTACATAAAGAAATATAACGGC
>JADDOH010009616.1:0-17914 GCA_016648135.1 Agrypnia vestita | reverse complement strand
TGGTGACTTTTCCAAAAATTCGTATACTCCATAATTTTGGAACGAGAGAAAAAGTAATAAATATAGTTTCACCTGCACTTGGAATCAATATGTTTCATGTGAACAGTGCAGGAAAGTTCTTTTTAAAAGGAAACACATTCAAAATCTTCCCATATCGAGCACAAAACTGGTTTCTTATACCGAGAGTTCCGTGTTCGATTCCCAATGAGGTCAAAATACGGGAACAAAATAGAGTAGCTTGTTAGTCCACTGGTTATGACATTCCCCTGGTGATCTAGTGGTAGGTGGTTCAAGCTCCATTCCTGGAGACCAATAAGTTAGTCCAATGTTAATAGAACAAGCATAATACTTAGTTTGAAATTGCTATGAATACTGATGTGAAATGTTATCCGTGTTCTAATAAAAAAAAATATAAAAAAATAAATACATCGATGTAATTTACTTAAATTTGCCCTATTGTGATGTTTAAATATAAAAAAAAACTTAACAAGTGAATCTGTTATTGATTCCCAAATATATAATGGAATTATTTATAAAGATTTGTAACTGTGTACGTGGAAATTTATTATTAGTTCCAAACAATTATAGCCAAGCAGGTATGCTAATAAGTTATTCGAGGCTATATCTCACAATGAATACTGGAGACAATATATACAAGCTTACATTGCATCCATACATGCGTGGGACAATAAAAACACGAGTGCACTACAAATTTTATAGATCTTGCATTCCCATATTCTTATGATGGGAGGGGAGTTATAGTATTTCAAAGCTTTAAAATTGTTCATATAAATTACCCTAAATTTTGTCATGTAGTTTGTGGAGGGTGCAGATGCTTTCATGTTATATTTTAAATTATAATACAAATGAAGTCCTGATTATTATATTAATTTATTTTATGGAAAATCTTAATTTTACTCATTGTATTATCAACTTACGAATGACTGAGTTCGAGAAACATTAATCACAATTATAATGTACAGTCCATTTTATTCATTGCTATCAATTTTATTCAATTTATTCAATTTTGGCCTTGGTAAGTAATCACTGTCAATTTCAAACAATATAATCGAGTTTAGTAATTATTATAAAATTACGTAAGACTGAATGCGATCACGAAACTCCTTGACATTGGCAAAAAATTACAGTATTTTTCAAAAGAATATATAATCCCAAGAGTAATTTTAGCCTTGCCATATTAGTTTATATAATACACTTATATATACAAGATATTTTATATAATACAGTAGAAACAAGAATATATATTTGTGGATTTTCTGATACTTTTTTACATTCCTGTAGATTCCTGGACATTTTAGAATAAACTAAAAAGCGGTAGAAAACGCAGCGAACAAAAAGGCAGGAATCCACTCAAGTAATTATGAACTGCTCTTTAATATCCTGCATATCAGGAGTTAATGAACTATATGCAGACGACCTCGGAATATTTTATGAAAACAATAATGACATCAACCACAAAACAAATCAACAAAGACGTAGACATATTTACTAAATAGACATAAATAAATATTCTAATCTTAAATGCTCAAAAATGTAACTACATCAACTTTGAGGCCAAACGGCGAAACGCATAAAATGGACATAAAAATACACAACGAAACACTCACTGAACTAGAAAATACTAAATACTTAGGACTCAACATAGACAGGCACCTCAAATGGACCTTTCAAACAAACAAAATAATTGACTCACTGACTAAACTGACCAGCCTATTCCACAAAATACACGAAATCACACCGAAGACCGTAAAAATTCTGATGTACCAGGCACAAATCCAGAGTAAAATAGGATATTAATTTAATACCCTTCTACGGAACCGGAAACAAAATTAACCTAAACAAACTCCAACGACAGCAAAACAAAATACTAAAAATGGTCTATGATCTGAAATACCGGACACCAACTGAAACTGTATACCGTATAACACAACAATTAAACATCGAAAGCATTACAAAAATCGAAACACTTAAAATCATTCACAGACTAGCAATTGGCGAAATACAAGACGAAGACATAAAATTACACAAAATATACAAAAAACACCAACACAATACTAGAATGGCTCAAAACTATCACATAACACACGCCAAAACAAAAACAGGACAATCTCGACTAATTTGCAACGGATTAAAACTATCTTGCCTTGTGTTACAGATTCCCATTGGTCATAATTGCATTCAGGGCACCATTTGCCTTATTTCCCGCAATCATCCTTCTCTTGACATCCTTCTAATCGTTGCACCATCTCTAGTAAATAGAAATTTTTCATTAATTTAACTTTTGAATTGCTTTTAAAATATTGAGTATTGATCGCTGTTCCAAAAAAAAATTCCACTAATACATGAATAATCGTTATTTACATTTTCTAAAAACAGTGATTGGTTTATTTTTTTAAAACAGATTAGGCATTTTCCGTTTTAATGTCACGTGGCGCCGTGGCGCGCGCACGGTGGCGTCGTGAAAAGTTATAAATTAATTACGATAGTACACTTACAGTCACAGGTGGCGCTAACGTCGCATCGTTTTCCATTATTTTTCGCGATGCTTTTTATTGATGAAACGTCAGAATTGATTGATTATCCGGAACGTGAGCTCCTCAGACAAAGGAGAATTAAGGGCAACAAGATGTATTCAATAATGTTTGCTTCGTACGCAACACAACACAACACAATACGCAAGATGGATGGCTGAATTACAAATGCATGAGTTGCGCAACGCGTATTGAACAATCATCGCGAAAATATTTTAAGAGATGGGCGAAACAGGTTAATAAATAAACGGCACGCATCATCGATCAAAATGTCGTAAGGAATTTTTGTTAACGTCACAACGAAAAATATTCCATATTTATTGCGTACATACTGGGACATGCATTGACAGTTTTCGGTTAACCAATTTACCGGTAAATACGGCTAAATTCCATTACCAAATTACTCGTAAATAAATTTCTAAATACAGGTAATTTCTATCAAAATTTAAAATAAGGTAAATAATATGTTTGACAACGATATTATGTATGTGAAGATATTTGCCGAAAAGTGGATCATTGAGTGTTTTGTTGAATGGAATTTCATGTAATTTATTCTCTCCGGCGTAATACAACACGCGCATGTGCATTGGAAATCCGAGAATAAACACCTCGAAAAGCACTTGTCAAGCTAAAAAGCTTATGGGACTTTTTTTAATAAATACATGTCACAGTGACAGTGAATATTACATTTTTATATGTGTTTAACTGTTCCCAGAAAGTTAAAACTTGTGTTTGGGGACAGAAGTACATGATGCATAATAAAATAAATAAAATAAAATATATAAAATTAGCCTTTATTGCTGTTAAACTTATAAAATATTCTAATCTCTTTAACTAAAAAGAATTATTTTCATATATTATATTATTTAAATTATTCTAAATTCTCAGCGTTCGGGTCATTATTTTTAGAAACAGCTTGTCTTAAAAAAATGTAAATCTTTAGAGGAGATGCATAATATTAGAGCATGAATGATAAGTATGTAGATGTCAATAAATGGGACAGTGTAGAGAAATATAAACATCATAAAATAAATATTAGTTAATCAAGTATAAAAATTATTTTCGGAATACAGTTATTTTTTATATTCTAACAATTTTTTGTTTTGATTTTGTATTATTCTATTTGTTTTATGTATTTCTTGAATTTTGTGTATTTTTCTTCAGTTCTGATATTCATTGGTTAATTATTGAAAAATTTAACACCTAGATAAGTGTAACGGTGTTGTGTGACTGTTTTGTTGTATTTGGGAATGTGTTATTATATGTATTATTATTATTTACCCTTTGATGGCAACACTGACTTTCGATGAATATTTTTAGAGTACTCCGAAGTTTCGCAAAGAACTAAAAATTAAAGTAATTAATATAAATTAACTTTGTTTAAAACCAATTATTTATTGAAAAAAATCAACATGTTTCAAAGCCAATGGCTTCTTCATCAGGAAAACAAAAATAATATTTAAAAATCGAAGTATAGATCAAAAGTTATATATGGAAAATAATAATATAAAGTACCTAATTAATATGAAAATAAATTTAAAAGATAACTATTTGCAAAAAGGACCTGATTATTTATAATATTCAATTTACTTAATTTATTTTATTTACACTCTTTCTTATTTCCAAAATTTCTAATTTATCAAATTGTGATTCTATATAATTTGTATGTAAAATTTGTAAACCCTTATTAATATCAAAAGAATGACCCGTAGCCAAAAGATGGTTAGCAAATTCAGAATAATTATTACTATTTAAACACCTTAAGTGTTCTTTAATTCTAATTTCAAAATTTCTAAACGTTTTTCCTATATAAAAATAATCACAATCATTACAAATTAATTTATAAACACCCGATTTTTTTTTTAAATTATCCTTATCTTTATTATTTAATATGTATTTTTTTAATTTATTATTAGTATTTTAAACAAAGTTAATTTATATTAATTATAATTATGTTACCACAAAATAAATTTGCTACATTTGAAGAAGAAGTTAAAAATTAAACATTCAAATATTATGTTTTTGATGAAAATTTTGTATTTCGACAGTTATTTTAAATTTTAAAATGGACTTAAGTACATTTAGAAATCAGGCAATGGATTTACGTTGCTTTTGAAATACAAGCATTTGAATCAAAGTTGATTATGAACTGCAAGTAAATACATAAATTCATTACATTGTTAGAGATGCAGTGAAATAAATTTGTTGGTAATTTGAGAATGTAAAATATTTCGAATGTATCTGAAATTTTTATTTACTTAACAATGAAGATATTTATATTTTGTTTATATGAATAAGTTTATTTTTAATAACTTCAGATTGATACTTGTTATGATAGTTAACTAATATTTAAAATGAAGAAATAAACTTGGGGAACATTTTGACGTTCAAATCTAAACAAAAACAAAAATGGTGGTTAGATACATTTTGATTTCCAACAATTCAACTATCTTAATAATCATGATTGATAGACAGCTGCATATTCATTCCTACTTTGTTTGTACTTCCTATACAGGGTTATTTGGAAAACATTAATTATCTCGCAGGACTATATTTCTGCCGTGATTGTGAGTCGAAAATGTTCAAGCTATCATGACCTAATATAAATATTTATGGAGACATGCGACATCAAAGTTTGCATTTTTTTTTCAATATTTTTTGTAAAATGTTAGACTATCATTACAGTCACTTACATCGATTACGAAAATTTTTTTTTTTTTAATACAAGTTAAATAATAACCCTGAAAATTTTCCAATTGGAAAACATTCCATTCGAAGGTTTTTATTTTTTGTTTGCCTTGTATTAAAGGGAACGAATTTTACATATTGGATATAAATTACTATAGTGACAGTACAACGTTTTACAAAAAATAAGTCAGAAATATTGAAAAAAAAATGCAAACTTTGATGTCGCATATCTCTATAACTATTGATATTAGTCATCATACCTTGTACGTTTTTGACTCATAATCGAGGCGGGAATATAGTCCTGCGAGATTATTAATGTTTTCCAAATAACCCTGTATAAGTAAAAAATAAAAAAAATAATTCATTGAAAACAATTAGGGAAGTGATTGAAATAGTTCAAATAAAACATGAAAGGGTTGTATATCAGTATAGTATAAAAAATAAAAAATGTAATTTGACGCTTTATTTTCACCGTGTGTCGTTTCGTTTGACATTTTTTTTACGGTGGATAAAAATGTTCGGTGGAATGATCTCACAAGGTGATTCTGCCATTTCCGTTTCCGGCGATGTCAGCCGAGCCGGCGGTATCGGGTGGCCCAACTACCAATTAGCGTCTAATTTCCGCCATACGTGTCGGCTTAATCGGCGCCACCCAACACCCGCCCCGTGTCCTTAGGATGACAGTTAATATCATGAACGAAAGTGGGAAAAATGTCGCTTCATTTTTATACGAGAAGGTATTACTGCCATACTGCGAAAATTGCTTGCTGCTTCAGTAATCTGGACCACTTACGTGCCAGCACGCCATTTCCCCGCAGGGGTAGGCAGAAAGGTTAGAGCGCCATACTCTTCTGTTCCGACACCCACTATTGCACCTAATGTAACTGTCTACGGTATTTCTTCACATATATGTATATCATTGTATCATATTTTGTATTGTGTGGTTTGCTTTTGATGACAGTGAAGCGGTTTTGTGTGGACGCCTATCCGCGTCACTTGCACTCATATAATTTTAAGTAGCATGGGGAGGATGACTTAAGCATTAAAAAATGCCAAATCAGATGGTGAAAGTGTAGGGCCGATATGGGAGCTGTTGCTCATAAAACGACCTTGGGCGTGTGGTGGGTCCCTCTGCACTGTCCTGACACCCAACTCTCGCCTCGTCTACATTAGTACACCTTCGCATGCAAGACCGACGATTGTTGAGGCTCCCAAGAGGACCATCTTACAGTATCTTATTAATCTGATCATGTCACATCTTCCACGGTCGTGCTCTTCTCTGGTGCCGTCAATACTTGCTTCATTTATCTTTCTTTTAACGTGTTCAAACCATCAGTGTGACCTTTTTTTTAATTCTAGTAACTATGTTAAGATCAACTTACATTTTCTTCTCATATCTTTATTATTTTTTCATAAATGAATTTTCCACACATAATAAGTGATATCATCTACACTGCATTCAGTCTGTTTTCGTTCCTCTTCTGCCAGCTTCAGGCTTCACTTCCTTACGTAAGTGTTGGTACATACATATATTTATTTATTTATTAAATCCAAAAAGAAAATATACAGTATAATATAATTATATATAATATAATTATATATAATATAATTACATACATTATGAGTATATTAAATCCTATAAAGGTATATACATATACCTGTACAGAAGTTAGACATGTGTAATGATTTACACACGACTAAAAGTCAATAAAAACTTTATAAATTAGTAACTAGTGACTAATATCTATACCTAGCTTCAAAATAGTGACTGGAATGATAGTTGCATGATGATTACAATATACATTTATAAGGATATCAGATGCTCTTGCAATATTGTATATGGTATAACTATGCAAATATTACATGTTGTTACTACCAGTAAAAACCTATGATTGTTTTTTATGTTTTTATCATTCTTTGCATTTATTTAATTTTCGTTAGCTATTGGTTTTCCGAATAAATAAAATGTGTTTTTATCAATCAATGTTGTTTATTATTATAAAAATATGTTTTATATTAGGTGTGCATAAAATTCTTGCTTTTTATATAATATTCAAAAAGCCCTCTAGGGTGTTGAGAATAATAAATAAATAATATTTTTTTTTATTTACTTCCCTTTTGGTTACCAGCAACCTCCCTACGTAGGCGTGGCCGGAATATACGCCGCTAATATGTTTGTTAAAACTTTATCGATACCCTGATACAGATCCGTCGGTAAATATACCAACCCCTAAATTGGAAAGTTTTTTTAGGTCACCGTGTACGTCATGATACTCGCCGCCAAATTAATAACTGATGGTGAAAGTAAAAACAAATATTGACGGGACTAAATTTGAATTCAAATATTAACCTGTGTTTCAATAAAACGTGTTCGATAAACCGAGGTAAAATAATGTTGTCGAAAACATCCAATTTGGATCTCGAAAATACGCTTTTTGTGGTAAACACATTTCCCTTTACGTAAAAGGTTGCGAGTCCTTGAACTTTGTTAATAATGTTTTATTTCACTATTTAAAAGTGTTTCCAAATTTATTTTTCGTGCTTTTATTTCAATATCGGCAGAATTTTTTGCTAATTTTTCAGACCGGATCACGTTCATCGTAAAGAATTATCGATGGAGGGAAGGCGCTCACGCTTTTATTTGGAGAGTAAGACGAAAAAAAATTGGTCTAAAATTTAAATATAAGCGGAGATCATTTTTTTTTTTCATTTAATATAATTTTCTTATTTTAAGTCTTAATATTACCCAGCGTACAAAGTCATTTCGGCAGGAAACTATCATCATCTTTGGTGAGCTCATTAACTTATTTCCGATACAAAACATTGATTAATTTATTTTGGTGAATTAATTGATTAAATAATGAATTTGATTATTGTATTGTCATAGAGAATTCGTGTGTATGCAAAATTTTAGCTCAATTGGTTATTGGGAAGGGGGTGAAACATCGATTATTAGATTCCGTCCAGACAAACAGGTGAAGTTCATGTAAGCGTAGTAAAATAAATATAATTTTAAATATTTTTTTTAAAAGTACATACCTTAAATCTTTATTATAATTACACTCTAATCCAAAATATGAGTTACGCTATTAAGTTACACCCTGTAAACTAACCTATCGCGACCAACTATTTTAAAATATTTATATATAATATTATTAATTGTATTTGTGATACAATCGACTATAGATAATCGAGGATTTCAATACTAGACATTTTAGAAACCGATAGAATACGCGAGCATGTACGGAAAGATTCCAGAAGAGAATGCGCAAAAGCTGATGGGGACATTTTTTATAACAGCTTGTGAATGCTACAGAAATAGAAACAGACGGGGACGACGGATGGACTCGGGATTCAATGCGAAAAAGTGACAGCCAGCGATAAAGCACCAGAGTATCTACCCGTGCGCTGAATAGTCAGGAAGCGAAATGGCGTAATAAAATATTCCACAAGTGACGATTAGTGCGAATTACTGTGTCTAGTGACTGTGTAGTAAATGAAACATTAATTAAATTAAGTGTTTCATTTTTTCTCCCACCGCCATCGTCATGAACTCCTGATATTATATTGGTGGTCACCTTGTTTGTAACAATTTTCAAATGAATGCTCCACCCGTGATGACCAAGTAACCAAATACCTATAGGCATCAGTACACTGACACACTATGCGTTTTACGCATGGTTGAATTCACACTAACCAAATTGAATACTTATGTGAAATCTAGCTCACCATTGTAGATTCATATAACATATAACAACCATAGAACCCCTAAAACACATGATATTAATACTTTATGTATGTATTCTAGTATTCTTTATAATTCTCTTAGCCATAGCAACCGCAACACTCGTCTTGAAAGTTTCGATGGTTATGTTACTCTAGAATTATAATAATTATAACAATTTTTTTTTCTTCTTCTTCAAACACAGCAAAGTTATTTTATGGTGACATTATAATTATAATTTATAGATATCAACTTTCTTTGCACCACTTTTTTTTAAATTGAAAATAAAAAAGTGGTGTAAAGTTGATTTCTATAAATTATAATTTTATTTTGTTTGTTTGTTCGCCACTTGCACCGTACACGCCTAATCGTTGTACAGAACATGTGCCATTGATATTGTAATTGGGATATTGGGTTAAGTTTTAATCAAGTAATGCATTGTTCTTTATATATTTTGTATCTAGTTTTCTGCTTGCATCTCAATAAAAATAAAATAAAATCAGTCATGTGAAAAGCTGTAAAAAAATTACAATTAATTTTTGTCTTTTTTGTTGGGTCTTACCCGGGGGAATTTTTCGTGATTGCTCAATTATGACATGAAAAAATCTTCCTCAAATATTACCCCTGCACGGTAATTTTTTATGAAACCGTTTTGAACTTTGTATTAAATTCTCCGCCCTCCTCGGAGGTAACAAACGGCTTGCAGTTAAATTTTATGAAGCGTAAAAGTTTACACGTTTTGAAACTTTGAGGACGAATATGCGGCGCGCGTGTGTGCTATTTAAGCACTTAATCCCTCTACAGCAGAATTAACGAACGTAACAATAGAAAATGTCTACATTTTAGTGACGTCATTACAATGTTCAGATTTCATAATAAACTGGCGTAATAATTTCGTCGTGGTTTGGCAATCTCAAAACGCAATCGAGTACATGGGGGTCGCTTGTTAACATAATTCGGATCTGACAATAACAAAGAATAAATTTAAATTTAGTTTTATTTTAAACGAGACACTAACAAAACACTGGGTGCGAATCTGGGGGGAGGATTACCTCACTCCAGACCAGCAAGTTAGTCCTATTTTCATAGTACAAGTATTTTGAAAATAGTAGGAATATTGATGTGACACGTATTCCGTGTTCTCATAAATTACTTATTTCACGAAATACATAAAACAAATAAAATAATACATAATCAAAACAAAAAAAATAATATTCAAAAAATTTACATACTTGATTCACTTATATTTATTTAGTGTTTATATTTCTCTACACTATTCCATCTATTGACTTATACATACTTATCATTCATGCTCTAACATTATGCATCATGTACTCCTGTCCCCAAATAAAAAACTTTTCTGGGGACAGTTAAACACGTATAAAAAAGTGTAATATTCACTGTCACTGTAACATGTAAACATGTATACCAATTATAAGTGTTCTAGAAACATGCATACACAAACATATTTGGTGTGTCAATGCAGAACGATCATTTTCAAATAGAGATCGAGACATTTCCATAATCGAATTACTAGTAATCGAATGATTTGTAATCGATACACGAGTCATTGGTAATATATGGAGATGCGCGATTACGAGACATTTCCATAATCTTTTGCTTCATCAACTTCAAAAAAAGAAAATCTGAGGGGGGGGGGGGATTTAAAAAATTATCTACTACAAGAAGTACTACTGTACGTCTTCGTACTAGTTGCGTCAAATCGGTAAAGCAAATGGATCGACCAATCATCCGCGTAGTGTGCGCATATTGTATGCGCGGAGTTCCAAGACCGAAGACATGAGACGGAATATCCGCGTAGTGTGACGCCGGCCTTAAAAATCTAAAATTAGCAAAAATTAAATATTTCAGTTTTGTGTCTCAAATTTTACTACATTTTTTGATAGGTAGTTTTTTCTGTGTATTTTTTTAATTAATATAACTGTTTAACCGCATTGGGGTGTGTGTATTCTTTTTTCATAAACGACTGTTGAGATTTGTTTTAAAGAATTTTGACCAAATTAAACAATTAGATTTACTAGAAGATATACGAAATCCGAATAAATGAATATGAAGAAAATTCAATCACTTTCTAGAATAAATTTTCTGTCTATAAAGTCTATATATTAAATAATGTAATATGTTGGAAATATGTATATACAAAGAATTATTAATATGCTCATACATAAGCAATCTAAGATTTAATAAAGTCATGGTAAAGTCGAGTAAAAATATGCAGCATTTTTAATATAGAGTATTAAATGTACGCTTATTTTACCCTGCAAAATAAAAGAATACAAAAAAAATTTTACCGTATATTTTATTAATTCCAAAATAAATTGGTTTACCACATCTATTTTTTGTTCTTGTTGATATTCGAATAAAATTAATACACCCGCGATGGTAACCTTTACAAATCATTTGTTTTAATAGCCTTCAAGTTCTGAAGCAGTTTACGAAATGGACTGTTTCTGTTTAAATTGTCATTCTGCCGTTGACATTTATGTGCTCCGCAATGCAAAGTGGCCATTTGAGACGCCACCAATGGAAAGCCCCATTCTTCATTTTAACATTTGCAGGCGTCGCCAACATCGCCAGACCACTACAAGACTATTCTGTGAACATCGTAATAGTTCGCAATATTTTCACGATGGGGTTTTGAAAAAAAAACACTTTACTAAGGCACTTTATTTGGAAATGGAAAATTACATATACACAGGGTTATTTGGAAAACATTAATAACCTCGCAGGACTATATTCCTGCCTTGATTATAAGTCGAAAATTTTCAAGCTATTATGACCTAATATCAATAGTTATGGAGATACGCGACATAAAAGATTGCATTTTTTTTCAATATTTCTGACTTATTTTTTGTAAAACGTCGGACTATCATTACAGTAACTTATATAAAATATGAAAAATTCATTACCTTTAATACAAGTCAAATAAAATAATAAAAATTTTAAAATACAATTAGAAAATTTTCAGGGTCTTTATCATTTTATTTAACTTGTATTGAAACGAATGAATAAGTCACTGTAATTATAGTCCAACGTTTTGCAAAAAGTAAGCCAGAAATATTGAGAAAAAAATGCAAACTTCGATGTCGCATATCTCCATAACTATTAATATTAGGTCATGACTGCTTGAACATTTTCGACTCATAATCAAGGCAGGAATATAGTCCTGCAAGGTTATTAATGTTATCTAAATAACCCTGTTTATTTACATCACTCGTAGAACCCAGCTTAAGACTTACCCTTAAATTATATACGTCCATTGTTATTTGTGATTATTTAATTATTGATGTGTAACATCTTTTCTCTCACTTTCTTGATTTGGGAGTGATTTCGAGAAAATAGATGAAAATGCGTAACAGGAAACTATATGCCGGGGAAGCGCGCGCTATTTCATTTGACCAATGAACGCGCGCGGTAATAGAGATGGCCGTCAGATGGTAACAACCCATTTTCCGAGAGGTTGGTACTGTTTTAATAAATGTATATATATATTTTTTAATACATAGACGGTACAGCGTACCATTAAAAAAATGTATAAAAAATACGAAAAGATATATGATAAACAACGCAATAGTATATTTATGATATTAAAGAAAACACATAATTATTTTGAAGTTGCAATTTCAGATCGAAGTACTTTGAATTTTAAACAATTTTTTATTGATCGATTACAAATGATATACAGAAAAATCAAATTAACGAAAAAATATTTTAACTGCTAGTGAATTAGTGAAGTAAATTCAGAATATGCTATGGAAAAGAAAAATGCCGACAAGCTGTATAAGGCTTGGCACGTTCTATAATAATAGAAAATATGTATAAATTTAATAATGAATGAATAAAAAAATTTAAAAAAATTAATTAATAACACAATTATTCGTTTGTATGTCGATATTGCTTCGCTCGCACAATAAGAGACCAACCGCATATTCAGGACCGTTTAATAAGCAAAAGAGTAACTTGTAGGTGTAGTGGTAATGATGCTTGCCTATTGATATGGTGGTTGGTAGTTTGAGCCCCATTCCAGGACATCAGCAAGTTTGTCCTGTTTTCATAACACAATCGTTTAACTTATTTTTAAAATAGTGAGACGTGTCGCATCCCGTGTTCGTACCTCTATTTTTAAAAAAAGCTCCCATATCAACCGTATTCATCCGCCGCCTTGTTGGCATTTTTTTAATTCAAAAGTTCCATCTACGCCACATCACCAGACATATCAATGACAGTGTGTCGACGTACAGCTGTCAATTATTAATAAAAACAGGAAAATGTACAACCAAATAAAAATACAGAGAAAAAACCAGCTTAGCTCGTATACAGAGAACTCCAACTTTTCAAACTACGTCACCGTTCGGTAGCGTTATATTTATAAGTACGCTGCTTCCCTTCACCCACGTTCTTTTCTAGATTAAGCGAAAACCGTTATTGAATTCTAGAAGCTTCCGGTCGCTTCCTACACTATCGTACAAATATTGTAATAGTGGTTCATCAATTACTTTGTATCTACATAGTAACATCAGTATCGTGATTGAAAGTCATAAAATTCTCGCATAATCCGAATTTGCAAACATTAAGTATCCTGTAAATTTAATACGCCATATTGAAACCAAACGTTCAAATTTATATAACTTGAATATTTTCTGTAACTCGATTTTATTTTTTACACAGCAAATTAAATTTTTCGGTATTTTGTTACTTAGCGTGATCTGATGCCTTAAAAATCTTTTTATTGTTCAAAGAATATTTTTTCTTCTGAATGAAGGTTTGAACTTTGTGGTGACATTATTATTAAAATAAAATACAAATCACTATGTTTTCACCACTTTATTAGATATACATGTTTCGGAAACAATGTTCTCTACTTCAGGAAGGTTTGTATACTGTGAAGAAGAGACATTGTTCTCGACACATTTAGATTGTATATCTCATAAATTGGTGAAAACAAAGTGATTTGTGATTCATTTAGAACTTTTTGAATTTAAAAAGGATTTGGATGCACCTGGTGTCAAATTCGGTACTGATAAGGGTGAAAATAAAATAAATATATAAAGTGAAGGGTTTATTATTATTCCATAACCCGTCAAAAATGACGGTACTTTTACATGTCGGTTCCTAAGGAATAAGTACTTATTTATTTTAATATAAAAAAATTCTGCAGATGGATTCTGAACCGCCTGAGGTTTTTTTTCAATTCAAAACATACATATGAACATATTGGAAGTGAAATCTCCACTTTGCATATGTCAATAATACAGGACTATATGTTTGAATACCTATGATTATCTGCCGAAAAGTATCAATTTCACAAATGACAACAAATTTCGAATTAGAAACATTTTATCAAGAGCACATTAATTTTAAAATTTCTTGTTGCAAAAATCGTTTATCTAAATTTCGTATATTGAATAGGAGCATTTTTGCTTCTAATCCTCATATACAACATAATCACGTACACCTACGTACCTAAACGAATAGAATATAGAACTAATAAATTAATGTTGTCACGAGATGGTAGAAGCGAAAGGAATTGCACACAATCGAGGACTTTAAAGCACTCTACACGTTTTACAGTGAATTATAAATTTCTAGAAGGGTCTGGGATGGTCCAGTGGATTCTGGAAGCATCGCGAATCGACATTGAATATAAAATGAGATTGATCGGTCCACTGCGCACTTAGTATTAGAGTCGTTTGACAAGCGACATACGACCATAGAAGGGAGTAGATTGGAAACCCGCACGATGTCATAAATAAGTAAAGTAAAATAGAAAAGTACGTTACCTAAGTATTTGTGAAATATTCACGAGGGACAAGTAGTTTGAATTACAAAATTGATGTGAATTAAAGAATGGTGCTCCGATTTAATTCGTGTCCAGTGATTTAAGTGAAATAATAAAACTTTAATTAGTTTGTGTTTCATTTGCCTTTCACAGCCACGATCCCGTAAAAATATTTTATTACTTGAGAATATATTGTTTAACCTTATATTTATGAACTTCAATGGGATATTTTTTTGCGAAAAGGATTTGACATTATTAATGAACTATCTATAACCCGTCAAAAATTATGTTATTTTATTTATTATATTAGCTGCAACCCGTCAAAAATGACGGGACATTGGTTCGCGTCTTATCTAAGCCCTAGTATACATTTATATTATCTTCTAGGCGGTCCACGGAGAGGAAGCCGTAGCAACATGCGTGAAGCGGCCAGTTCGGGTTTGATGGCTCGGGGTTCAAGCCCCCATCTCCGGCCGTTTAATTAGATTTTTAGCCGTGAATTCAAACGAAATTACAGACGTTGTACGAGGTTACGGAGACAGATGGATGGACGAATTTAATGAAGGACGGACAGACGGACAGACAAACAGATAACGAAATTTGTGTATTTGATTATCTTTCTGTATTGTACATTTGCTATGTGTTTGCTTTCTACTTTATATTATTTATTTGTATTCCTTGGGGATACACTATGTAACATTTTCTGGACATTTTTTTTGAAGTGTTTATTCATTTAATGTACACTTGTACATATACCTTATTTTTGTAAAAGTCCTGAAAGGAGTTAAAAAAATTATTCTGATTTTAATATTTCATCGTATTCCGTCAGATAAATATTGAATTTTGATATTTTTTCTCCAATATTATGTTTATAAAAAAGTCATGCATCAATCACACAAATGGATATGAAAACTTGTTTTTTAATTTCTACCTTTTTAATTTTGACGCGTTTTGCCTTATGAGGGCATTGTCTTAAAAAAGAAGTGTTTTTATTTCCGTATGTGTGATTATGAAGTTCTATAAACTTACCTCTGAAACAATAAAAGTCAAGCTTCAATGTTTTTACTGCTCGCGCCTATACATGAAATATCGAACCGAATAAATAAATAAAATACAATTATTGAATTCCATTGCTTCCGACTCTATGACGAAAAGGTCTATCGAAAGATAAATAACATTTTCATCTCTTTGAGATGGTAGATGTACGTTTGTCACCTAAGTAGGAACGTATTTTATAAGGCGTCACCTCCACAGGCACAGTTCTTAGGCCGTGTGGGACTAAAATATGCAACGAAATCATTCCAAATTCAGATGAAATTTCCCAAGAGGCTGATATGTAAATTTGTCTTTAGCCAGCGCCAGATTTGTACTTGAATAAGTTAAAATATATTTAATTCGCTCGCGGCTCGGCGGACTAAACTCTAAATGCAAGAAATATCTCCGAATCGAGTAATTTTACGCTCTCCAAGTTAAACTGTGCCATTTTATGTTATATACAAAGTGACTTCCTCCACGATATTTGATGGATTTGTGTTTGTTCACCTAAAATCCCAGTACAGAATGTTCTTATTGGGTGTCGCGGTACCATGATGGATTTAATCAATATTAATGGGTAAAATGACAGTAAAATGCCACAAAAATAATAATTTGCCAGAATTTTCTAATCATCTTTTGGAGACAGGCCACACGTTAAAGAAACAAAATGGCATTGGAATTTCATATAAATAAACAACACATGCCATAAAATAGAAAACAATTTAATTTTAGAAAATAAAATTTATCAACCAATCAAAGGATTGACCCATTATTTAATACATTCCGGAATTTTTACATTACAGAAAAAATAAAATATTATATTGTTGATACTGCTAAAATATTTTTTTAAATTACTTGGATGAAAATATTTAAAAAAATCATAAAACTGATTATTAATCCCTTTATATTAACTCGTGGCGTCTGCTTGCTTGCTCGCCGGCTTGCCGTCAAAAAAAACTTTGGGACCTTTTTCCCGTGATCCAATCGAGCTGAAATTTGGCAAGGAGACTCGTGGCGACGATCAAGAAGACCTATCAAATTTTCGTTAAAAAATAATAATAATTATAGTATAATGTCGGATTTTTAGTAATTTTATTGGTTTTTTCCAATTGGAATCATTAGAAAACTTTGATAAGCAACGGCGGCCCGATAACGTCGCGTAATATTTTCTAAATTTGAATTACTCCGTTGGTATACATAATAGGTACTCACAATGTCACAATCACGAATGTCGAAAATCTAAATTGAATGACAAATGTTTTTAGAATTTAATCTTCAAAGCATGAAGTATCTTATCAAAGCTCAAAACATCTGACATTTTAGAAATATATTAAATTACTGTAAGTTAAGTGTTATGTTATATGTTTTAATTCGTCTTTAATTATTATATTTTACAAAGAAAGGGAGTATAATAAAAACTTGGTTTTTATGGGTTACTTTTTTAAAAATTAATTTTGAAATATTATTTTCGTATACTTTGGGTTGCCATGATATATTTTTATTAATCTATCTCGCCAGCTGCATTTCTTTGTTTTCTTATATTGCCGAAAGAAAATCAATTTCTTGTTTAAAAGCAATCTCTCTACGAACCTTCTACCTTCATCACATTTCATTGTCAGAAGCAGACGTTGTTCTTTGAAAAACAATTATTACTTTCCCCCCGGTTTGTATTTTTGTCTCCATTTTTATAAAATCAAGTTCTGTTAAAACTCAAATCGCGGTTTTCCATTCCGTCGCCGATTACTCCGTGTCTCATTTGAAGCCGAGATGAATCCCACCTTGAAGCTGCGAACAGAAATGTTACAATACCGCTCCGAGTCTTGCTCACGGGGCAGCGACTCCCGCCTGCAAGCCGCATTGTGCGACAGGCTTTGGGCCTGAGCGCGGCTTATCGTTCGTAGTTCAACCCTGCAAGACTTCAAAAGGATCCCCTTTTATATTTATCACCCCATCAGTTTCATCTAGGAAGCATTTCCTTTCAATGGACAGGATGCTATATAGCGTGATTCGGATGAAAACGACGAAATATTAAAGGTAGGCGTAAGATATATTTCTCATCAAAAATAAACATTAGTGATGCGTTTCGTAAGACCTGATCACACCTGCGAACGAAAG
>JADDOH010009615.1:0-78704 GCA_016648135.1 Agrypnia vestita | reverse complement strand
GTAGATTAATGTTCTTTTTTTGAAAATATTTTATTTTTCTTTGAATTAAACAAATTGAGAAATTTTGCCTTTTCCCAGTATATGGGGGCACATCGGTACGAAAATATACATTCATATTGATGAAAATATTTTATTTTTCTTTGAATCAGACAAATTGAAAAATTTTGCCTTTTACCAGTATACGGGAGCAATTATTGTATTGGTAATTATATTTTACAAAAAAAATATTTTGAAGGGGTATTCTAGTCCAGAGGCACGAATTTTGGGTGTTTTTTAGAGCTCTGTAAAAACAAAACAAAAATGTTTGAAATACATTTTTTTAAGATTTGTTTATTTATATTTTAAAAATACATCAAAAATAAAAAAATAATAAAAAAACTCAAAATTCGAAAAGTTATCGGCTGGGGGGTCCAAAAAAGTGGGGGGTCTTGGCGGACATGGTTCCGACCCTTATGGTCATCTGAAACAAAAAATCCAACGGATTCTTAATTAGTTAAGATATCGCTATCGCCCCTACCTCGGAGAAATAAAAAAATTAAAATTAAAAATGGCGGCCGTTTGAAAAATAAATCTTTTTTCACGTTTTTTTTTAACAGTTAAATTTTTTTTTAAATAATAAAAACAAAAATTTAGACTTTCATCTGCTAGGGGCTATAGAGGGATGTATAAGGAAGGTTCACACAAAAATTTTAATAAATCGGTTTAGTAGAACTTGAGACATCATGCCCGCCAGCTTGAAAAATGTAGTTTCTAGAAAAAAGCATTTAAAGTTTTGAGTAAAGTTTCAGTACGGTATACTTACATATTTTTAATCGGCGATTTCTGCTCTTACAATGGATTTTCTTCCATTTCAAAATGTTCATATTAGTTAAATATACATTATTTAGGTACAGAGTATAAAAAAGGTTTTATGGGGTAATCCATCCGCAGGTAGTCAGGCAACGTCTACCCTCTAATGTTTGATTTGTTCCAGTCGGACCACTTACTTGCCGCGTCACCAAAACCGCTGTATCTCGGTAAATAATTGGAATTTTGAAAAATTCTTTTGAGGACATTGTTTTGAATGTCTAAACTTATGAAATATACAAAAAAAAATTATTTGATTTTTAAAAATTTCTAGACTAAAATACCCCCTTAAATACAGCTATATTAGGTAATTTATTTTAATTCATTTTTTGACCGTAGCAGGTGAGTACCCGGGGCACAAACCCGTGGAACGCCCCCACGACTGCTTTGCCACCAAACCATAACACAATGAGTTAAAACCCTGACGGGCCGTAGCAGGTGAGTACCCGAGGGCACAAACCCGCGGAAAGTCCCCACGACTGCTTTGCCGCCAAACCATAACACGAGTTAAAACCCTGATGTGCCGCAGCAGGCGAATATACGGGGACTCAATGGTACGAAAATATACATTCATATTGAAAATATATTTCACAGTTATAGGAAATAGGCACAAAATGATCAATTTTTAAAAAATATGTTTTATAACAAATGATAATGCTTATAAAACATACTTTTTGTCAAATCTATGTATGTATTTATGATTGCATCATGATTTTTTTCTTAATTATGTTTATTAATTTGCTAGAATTATTAATGATTTTTAAGAAAAAATTATCTTGGTGAAAAATTGTCTATGGTTTGCGTCGTATAGGTATATTATAGATAAAATTATTTAAATGTCAAAATGTATGAAAAATTTTCAAACTTTAAAGTGTAATAACTTTTTAAATACTTACGACCCCCAAATTTTGATTCCAGTTTTGACATCAGGGCACTCAACTATGCCAGGATACTTTTTTTTAACAACGTCATAAAGTAAAGTAATAGCCAACTGTCAAAATACAGGAATAGAAATATTACATATTTCAGAATAGGGCATCCGTGTCTGTTTGCTCTCTATTCATATCTACAGCATTTCACTATCTAAACCAAATTTTGCATATTTAATTCTTTAGGACCCGGCAGAAAACATGGGCTACATTTTCTCTCTCCCCCTTTACCTCAACCCCTCCCAACGATATATTCTGTATTCAAATCTATGCCGTTCGGCAGGTCTGAATAAATTTTGCATTCTTATTCATTAGGAACTGGCGAAAAACAAAGTTTTCCCTCCATTTACCTTGACACCGATATATTCTCTGTACAAATTTATAAATTATAAAGCATGCAATTCAATAATTTTTTGTTACATAGTTGATTATCATTTATCGAGAAGTCAAGTTTTTTCAAGCCTGAATGGGCATTGTTAAGAGGGATATTAATATTCAATTAATTCTTATGCTTTTAAAGGGACTGCTATTCCTACCATTCCACTAATCCTAAATGCTCTAAATGTTTCATGTTAATTTTTTTCTCAGTGTTTTTCTTAGCACAGAAATAAAACCATTTTCTTTTTTTGTATAATTGTTTTCTCTTTCTTTACAATTATTAATCTGTATTAATTTATGTGCATTGGCCCTTGAGAAACATTGTGTAATTGAACATGCACGAGGGCGTTCAATAAGTACCTAGCCTCACCGCCCGATGGCGCTACTATCTCAAGAGAAATTTACTATTGTGTAGTATATATTGTGTAGTATAGACGACTACTGTAAAAATTTCAGTCGAATCGGATTCGTAGTCCGCGAATTTTAGAAAAATGGAAAAAGAGCAATATCGGTCGGTGATTCGATTCTTGTTCTTGGAAAAGAAATCGCGCAGCGAAATCAAAGAGCGCTTGGATGCTGTGTATGGTGACTCTTCTCCTTCGATGGCGACTGTCAAAAAATGGTTTAATGAGTTTCAACGTGGTCGCACATGGGTTTTTGATGAGCCACGCCCAGGTGTCCCAAAAACGGCTACCACGGAGGATAACATAACAAAAATCCACGATCTCGTATTAGCAGACCGCCGATTGAAGGTGCGCGAGATAGCTGAGACAGTAGGCATCTCAAAAGGCCACGTGGGTCATATCCTGCATGAAATTTTGGGCACGAGAAAACTGTCGGCGCGATGGCTGCCGCGTTCGCTCACTCCGGACAACAAGCGAAACCGTGAGACTACTTCAGAGCAGTGTTTGACGCTGTTTAAGCGCAATCCAAAGGAGTTTCTACGTCGTTTCGTGACTGTCGACGAAACATGGATCCACTGGTACACACCAGAGACCAAGGAACAGTCGAAACAGTGGACTTCACCCGGTGAACGTGCTCCGAAGAAGGCGAAGACTGTCCTATCGGCCAGAAAGGAGATGGCCACCGTTTTCTGGGATTCACAAGGTGTGATCTACTTCGATTACCTGGAGAAGGGCAAAACGATTACAGGGCTATACTATGCCGAATTATTGGGCCAATTCGACGCCGAATTGCAGAAAAAACGGCCACACATTTGGCAAAGAAAAAAGTGCTCTTCCACCATGACAACGCACCGGTTCACACCTCCGCCCTCGCCACAGCCAAATTGGTCGAATTGGGTTACGAAGTGCTGCCCCATCCACGGTATTCTCCAGATTTGGCCCCGTGCGACTTCTTTTTGTTTCCAAACTTGAAAAAGTCACTCGCCAGGCAGAAATTTGAGTCGAATGAGGAGGTCATCACCGCCACGGAGGCCTACTTTGCAGACCTCGAGAAAACGTATTTTTCAGACGGGTTAAAGAAATTGGAGATTCGCTGGATCAAGTGTATCGAGTTAAAAGGAGATGTTATGTTAAGAAATAAATTGCCACTTTTCCAAAATTTTCATTTTTCTTTTCTAGGCTAGGTACTTATTGGACCGCCCTCGTACTTAGGTGAAATATAGATAATTATTTAAAAATTTTCTTCACATCTTATAGAATCTTGATTATTACGTTATCTTTTTAATTAATTTGTGTTCGGATAATGCCTGGTTTAAATGGAAAAATTGTTATTATTATTATTTAGAGGTTTTACAAAACAATGGCATTTTCTCGCCACAATTTTTTTTAGTCTGTTACCTGGGCAACATTGGGTAGACCACTTTCCATTAAAGAAAGGCAATTGAATTAGTATGTGTAAGTCGTGCTTACATGGCACATTGTTTTATTGCGTTGGTGTTTATACCCATAAATACAAACACAATGATGCGTTTCGTACACACGGCTTACACATACTAATTCCATTGTATTTCTTAAATGAAAAGATTTATACAGACCGCTAGTAAAGATCAGTATTTGGTATAAAGTAATACGCTGGAACATGAAGTGAGAATCATTATTGATTTAAAAAATTGAAATTTCTTACAGTGAAATTATCATGTTTATTTGTATAAAATACAAGACCTATCACATTTCTTACTAAAATTCACTTGTCTTTGTACATAATTTATTGGAGCTAGGGACTGCAATCCCGCAGCTCATTCAATCCCGCGGGATTGATGTGCAGGATTACTCAATCCCGCGCGGGATAACGCGGGATCCCGCATCTTTGAAATTATGTTATAAAGTCAAATTGAAACTACAGATTTTTGAGTAAAAATCAATTTTTATTAAACATTTCTTACATTAAGCAACATTAATTATTTCTTTTCTATTAATTAAGTTTTTTCAACCTGTTTTCTTAGATTCATCTTTAAATGTTTGGCATAGTTAAATAGTTTTGTTTAATTTTACCCTTACTCCTAACAATAGTTTCATATGTATTTTTAATTCATTCATATAATGACTAATACTCAACACAACTTTCTCTTACGGTGATAACTTTTGAAAATATGCTCTTAAGAAGCAAATGGCATTTATGTATCATCTCCGAGCCTGCTTCTGAGTGAACTGCAAATATATCCTGATGCTGAAAACGCTCTCTCGGCTTCTACGCTAGTAGGCTGAACCGTCAGGATATATTCATAGACGAGCGTCAGATACTCTCCTCTGATACCATCGGACGGGGCGTGATGTGCTGAACGGCAACGTCGCGCACGTGCTACTCTTGATTTACATGAAAGTTTTAGTGCCAAACTTTAAATTTGCGGGATCCGCGCTTTAAAGGTGCGGGATCCAGCAGATTAACAAAAGCAGCAGGATCCTGCTGGAATGCGTCATCCCGTTTTGCAGGATTGCAATCCCTAATTGGAGCATGCCTCTGTTGGTGCATTACGCAGCTTGTGAAAAAAATATATAAAAATATTCTAATATTTAAAAGCAGAACTGAGAATGTATGTGATTTCAGTAATAATTTTGGTGTTGAAAAATTTATAAAATTGGAAAGACCTGGGTGTTGGTGAACAACAAACACTGAAGTCACTGCCGAATACAATATCAATAGGGCATAGGGGCTTATGCTCCTTATGAGCCAGAACAAAAAAAAAAGATGGAGTGATAATATCTCCAAAGACTCTCCTGCCTAAGAGATCAGAACTGGAGAGAGCTGGCGCAAGATCGTGATCAGTGGAGGAAGACTCTTGAGAAGGCCAAGATCCACCAGGGGTTGCAGAGGCAACAGTGGTGATGATAATGAATACCTCATATTAAAATACTATCCAACAAATGTAATAACAAAATAGATATGTAAGTGAAATTGATGAGTAATCACTAGATTATTACCTACACCAAATGAAATCCTTGGATTAAATTAAATTTATATTAATAAACCAAACAACTTTACGGACAGCATACTCCAAAAATAATGCATCCCTAGAAGAAATAAATGTGCATTTTCACGTACTGAGACTTAGGGTACGAACATGCCAAAGATGCTTCACTGCGATACCTCGCGGTCGCGGTTTAGCTCGCTATCTCGATGTCACCTCCATGTAAAACAAATACACGCTAGTAGATACGCACGCACATGCCGAAAGATACCTCACTGCGATACATCGCGGCCTACATGGAGGTTTAGCTCGATGCTTTCGTGATAACAAAATATTTTGTTTTCACATCGCGGTCGACCGCGAGCAGCGATGTGTTCTGGCTCGTGATTGGTCATATTCGCCTCAGCCTAGCGAATCTGTCCAATCACGATCCAGATCACATCGCTGCTCGCTGACGACCGCGATGTAAAAACAAATGGATCTGTCATCTGTCATTAATCCCGTATTGCTCATGTCACGATCGCTATAGTTATCTTTTAAACTGTTTTTACTTGATAAATACTGTGAATTGAATTATGGATAAGGAGGTGCTAATTGATTTGATTTTTAATATTCCTGCTTTGTGGGATAAGCGGGAGAAAAATCACCACAACAAATAGCGAGTATCGACATCGAGGTGCGACTGAACCGACATGATCGCACCGCCATCCATATAAACAGCGAGTATCGACATCGAGATAGCGAGCTGAAACCGCGACCGCGAGGTATCGCAGTGAGGCATCTTTGGCATGTTCGTACCCTTAAGGTCAAAACTAAGGTAAGTAAATACAATCGCTCTGCAGAAGTAGAAAAGTGAAGAATATACCAGAAACATAAACATACCGTTTTCACGCCCTCGGGCACCAAAAGCATAGACTTATCATTTTTCTTCAAGAACATCGATTTGTTTAAAATCGTCATTTTTTTAATATACGCGTAGAAATTAGAATCCACAAGACACTTGAGATTTTCACCAACAACGCAAAATGAGCGAACACGAAAACAATTGCTCTGGACAAAGGCAATGACCATAGACAAGATAGAATATCTATTATCTATTAAGGTACAGATCAGTACAGATACACATGCTTCTTTAGTGGCATGCTAATGAGCATGCCACTAATAAGCATGCCCTAACAACTGTACACATTTGCTCATTACTGGCATGTCATATTAGTGGCATGCTCATAAATAAGCATGCCCAAAGCTAACAATCAAACACACATGCTTATTAGTGGCATGCTCTTGTCATAGAATAGAGTTTTTGAACTATTTTTGAACTCTTGTTCAAAATGGAAACTTTGCAAACTGAAATAGAAAATTCCACACATAACCAATAAAAATTCAAAAAAGTTCCCAGTTTCCATCCGCTATTTTTGATTTTAGTTTTTATAATTTTTATTGTGATTTGAACATTCATCGGAATGCCTATTATAAGTTTCATAACACATTTTTCTCACTATATTATTTTTAGCACAACGGTGACCGAGTATTCCACAGACAATTCGTTATTCCTATAATAAGTCCGAAAAGTAATGTTTTTCTCACTCATCTCCCCAACACGCCATATTTGTTTCATCTCTGTCGCGGACTGAGAAGATCGCATTGATAATACTAGCCGCGAAGCCCGCGAATGACATAAGCATGCTCATAATAAGCAAGTCTGTTCACACATGCTCCAAAGATACCCCTTCTCTATGGTGAATGACAGTGGCATGCTTATAAATCAACCGGCGGTTGATTTTTGAGCATGCCACTAGGTGGCATACTCATTACTAGCAATGTGCGTACACACATGCCACTAATAAGCAAGGCCTAGAGAAGGTCGATACTGCGCATGCTCACGTGCCACTAAATAAGCATGTGTATCTGAGGCCTAAATCAACCGGCGGTTGTATGGCTAGTGGCGTACTCGTTACTAGCAATGTGCGTACGCACATGCCACTAATAAGCAAGGCCTAGAGAAGGTCGATACTGCGCATGCTCACGTGCCACTTAATAAGCATGTGTATCTGAGGCTTTAAGCTACTTCTACACATGCTTATTAGTGGCACGTGAGCATGCACAGTATCGACCTTCTTAAGGCCTTGCTTATTAGTGGCATGTGTGTACGCACATTGCTAGTAATGAGCATGCCACTTAGTGGCATGCTCCAATATCAACCGCCGGTTGATTAGCATGCCACTAAGTCGCATGCCACTAATAAGCATGTGTATATGTAGCTTAAAGGTACTGATATACACATGCTTATTGGTGGCACGTGAGCATGCGCAGTATTGACCTTCTTTAGCCCTCGCTTATTAGGGGCATATGTGTACGCACATTGCTAGTAATAAGCATGCTCATCAGTGGCATACTCAGAAATGAACCGCCGGTTGGTTTATGAGCATGCTAATGTCATTCACTATGAGAAGGGGTATCTTTTGAGCATTGTAAACAGGCTTGCTTATTATGAGCATGCTTATGTCATTCGCGGCTAGTATCAATTATCAATGCAATCTTCGCAGTCCGCGACAGATTAAACAAATATGGAGCGTTGGGGAGATGATAAAACATTACTTTTCTTGACTTATTATAGGAATCACGAATGTCTCTGGAATACTCGGTCACCGCTATGTAAAAATAATATAGCAAGAAATAATGTTTATGAAATTTTATTAAAAGACACGAATGATTCAAATCTTACAATAAAAATTATCAAAACTAAAATCAAAAATATTTTGATTTATCGGTTCACTTGAATTTTCGATTTCAGTTTGCAATGTTTCAATTTTGAACTAGAGTTCCTTTCTATTCTATGATAAGAGCATGCCACTAATAAGCGTGAATGTTTGATTGTTAACTTTGAGCATGCTTATTTATGAGTATGCTTAAAATAAGCATGCTGATAATGAGCAAGTGTATACAGTTGTTGGGGCATGCTAGTTTTGAGCATGCCAGTAATAAGCATGTGTATCTGTACCTTTAGTGATGGGTCCGCTCTGTATACTACTACAATAGTACTACATTACATTGAAGTATACACTTCACACCTTTTTAAGTGTAGTGTACCTACTTCAAATAGTAATTTTTTTATGAAAAATATTTGGGAAGTCGATGTAGATAAATGACGAAATCTTTATCTACATCGAAAATTTCTGGCATTGAATAAAATCTATGGAATTTTGGGATTGAAGAAATTTGTGGAAACTGAAACCAACCCACCCCCCCCCCCCCTTCCATGGTTTTGAAAATTTTCTATTAGCACACTTTTCAAGAAGGACTCTTTTCAAGAAGCACTCTTTGTAGGTCACTACAATTAGTTCACTTCATTAGTACTATAATTTCGTAATACTACAATTAGTTCATTTTATTTAGTTTTTACTACAAACTGCATGAAGTGAATTAATTGTAGTAGTAGTAGTAGTATAACACACACATGTTCACTAGTTTGTAGACTTTGTAGTTAAGAAAAAAGCATAGATTTTTGCGTTCTCTACCAATCAAAACACCCGTTTTTGTAAAAATCTATGCTTTTTGCTTAACTCTTAAGGTACAGATACACATGCTTATTTAGTGGCATGCTAATGAGCATGCCACTAATAAGCATTCCCTAACAACTGTACACACTTGCTCATTACTGGCATGCTCATAAATAAGCATGCTCAAAGCTCACAATCAAACACACATGCTTATTAGTGGCATGCTCTTGTCATAGAATAGAGACGCTGTTGTTCAAAATGGAAAGTTTGCAAACTGAAATAGAAAATTCAAGTGAACCAATAAATCAAAAAAGTTCCCGAGTTTACATCCGCACATTTTTGATTTTACTTTATACAATTATTTTTAGAGAACCTCAAATCCATATCTGGAGCATTCATATTCATCAATTAAAATTATTTGTTGTTTTGCTGTTTATATAATTGCATGCTCTTTTTTTCGAACACAAGAGAAGAGAAATATATATCTTGAGTTTAGCGACGAGGTATGCCGCCCACCCTGAAAGTGTGAACTTAATTTATGGCACAAAGAGGACGATCTTTATGTTCATTTTTGATAGTTATGTACCTGTCCAACCCTTGTGTCGTCCCCACGATATAAATAAACGGGTCGAGCTAGGGACACAGCGATACAACATTGATCGGGCCTCTTTCGTAATATCGAGCAGGCCTGTGCTGCGTCAAAACATAAATATATTCCTTTGTTCATCATTTATATTTCTTACTTGTACGTTGTACATTGTAGCTTGCTTCCGGGGCATATCTCCGGGAAGAAATAAACAATTACTACCAATCACTCTTTCATTCCATCGACTACGAACCTTTCCTAAAGTTATAAGAGAGAAGTATTTTAATGAGTTTGTTTTTCAGTATTGTGATGTAAATAAACAAGTTGAGGAATTGCTCGCGCCATTTCAAAAGCAAGAATCAATTAACAATTGCGCAACACAAACAAAGAATGTACGTGAAACACCCGCAAAAACAAATTAAGAAAAAAAAATCTGAAATAAATTATTGTAAAAGGCTCTCTACAATCGTTAGAAATATGCGAGCACAGAGTGCGAAATACAAAAAAAAATAGTGTTACTGAAAAAAGTGATAAATGAATTAAAACTAAAAGGTATATTTCTGAACAAGTTGACTTAAATTATTTGATAGTGGCAATATTAAAGAAAAGTTCTGTAAATTGCTAAAATGTTAAATAATTGTTTTTATATTTGATTTTTAATTTTAGGACATTTACAATTTTTTTATTTATTTCTTCGAAATCCAAAAGATTGTACATATTGGAAACGAATATTCCTGTGCCGCTGTTTTTATTGATAATATTCTTCATTGCACAGTGATCGTATGCAGTAGTTAATATCGCGCGGACATTTATACATTTTGGACACCCCTAGACCGAGTCCCGCAATGTGCGTCTTTGTTCACAGTAATTCGTGTGGTGGTTTTGTGTAGCAGATATTTTGGTTTGTAACTAGTCTATATTTATAGTACGTCTATGATATTTATTGCTTTATTTTTTCTTCTATAATTTATTATATTGCCTATTGTATAAAATTACTATTTCTAATTTTAATTTCATTGAATAGTTTTATTTTCCCTTTTTTCCTACATTTTTATATCTATCTTTATATTTTTCCTGTTCATGTTTTTCAATAACCAATGTTTACTATTGTTTTTCAATATTGTACAATTTTACTTTTTTTGTACAGTTTAACAATTTTATTACACAATTTTAAAGGAAAAGATAATAAAGCCGTAAAAATTTTGTAAAATAAAAAATAATGCTTATTTATTATTTTTAATCGGTTGACTAATCAAACTAAACAAATAGTGATAATTTTAGTTGTGACTAAATCAAAATTTTCGAACTAAATTATATGAAAAATAAAACTCATTCATTGTATTGTACAGCCGTTCTTTCCGCCCACAGATATTTCAACAACTATGTTATTTATATGGCAATCTCTTATCTATGTATTGCCATGTGATTGGCATCATCACCATAGACACCAATAGACATGAGATACACGGTGTCCAGGGGGTGGGCACTCGAAGTATCGAGTGACCACCACAAGGTAGCGCCACAGAATAGCCGTGACGTCATACGCATTGTTTATCGTCAGCCATTTTGTATCTTGTGCACGAACCACAAAATAGAGAAGGCACGAACCATAGAATAGCCGTCACGTTGTAATATCCGGTTCCTTGTCAGTCGCCATTTTCTTTATTCTATGGCGTCTACCGCCTGCATTGATAGGTCGTTGATAATACCACGGGATTGAGAATTGAAACTTTAAAACAGAAAACAAAGCACGATGGAGGTTGCTAGGGCTGAGGAAGTGCAGGTAAATATTTAACAATGCTCTAAATTGTACATATAAATGATTTAATCTTATTCATCTAAATCCAGCTTTGCATTTGAATAAAAATTCTTCAATGGCGGACACATACAGCATACTTTTTTCGTTCTCACGTCGCTATGGCAGTTAACATTTTTATTTTAAATATATTCTTCGGAAGCCAAAGAATTTACCAACTATTTTTTTACCGTAGCATATTAGAATTTGGAATTAGACTTTCGAATTCGAAAGTAAGATAAATTTTTACCAGTATTCTTAAATTGCTATTTGTTTATTGATTTCACATTGAAACATTTCAGCTTCTCTGCTGATCCTCCTAATAAGGAAGAAGGGACAGATTCTTTGATAAAGCACCCACTTCAGAACTCTTGGAAGCCGTGGTACGTAGAGCCGAGCCACTCAAATGCGCCATTTGGGAAGATGTGCAAAAGGAAATTACTGCATTTGACACAGTTGAAGATTTCTGGAGGTATATATTTTTTAACATGTATATTGGGGAGCACGGAAATAATGAATAATAATATTGTAACTGTTCAGAACAAATGACATTCATTTTTGAACAGCGAGGTATTGTAAAATCTGCCAAGTGGAGGCACATTATACAAGCATACAATCATGATCGTAGAACAATGACGGATGTGCAAAAACTTCCATCTTTTGTGAATCGTTAAAAAATGAAAAATAGAAGCCATCTAATGGTATATAAAAGTGTAGTTAAATACTGAATTGTAATAAAGATAACCTATTATGTGTTAAAATATTGGACCTCTTGAGCTTTCCGTTATAAAGACATATGCTTATTGCAATACATTTAACTCCTCCGGGAACATTTTTAAGAGCTAAAATATTGTATCTCCTTCACAATCCAACACTATCTTTATTCTAAACGAAGGCCCTTGCCAAAATATTGTAATTATTTACATCACATACAATGTTTTGGAACACATGTAAATATATGTATTTTACACACTTATAACACTAGAGAATAACAAATATCGTATAGATCCATGTCTCAGATTTAGAGAAATATACCCGTCTGAATGTAGAAAACAAAATTGTACAGTTTGAATTATTTGATAGGGAAATAGTCTGTCATTTTGATGCTCCACACTTACTCAAGGATATTAGAAACAACATGTTAACCAAAAATGTCATTTTTTTAACAGCGGGGTACAGCGCAGAAATGGAAATTTTTTTAGTTCACTGACAAAACTAACCGATTTTCTCATTTTTCCAGATAAATTAAAGAAGATGAAGTTGAAAATTGCAGCCCAGGTTCTTAGCCGATCTCTAGCACCATCTCTGAATATGCATGCTGGTGTGAGCATCAACAAGGGGACTTCGGAGACATCGGAGTTTGTTCTTTTTATAAATGATTTATTTGATAGTGTTAATGGAAATTGTTTAAACCATCATTTTATTATTGATTCTATATTCTAAATATTTTTTAAAATCTAGTCCGGGCAATTATTATTTAAAACAGTTTTTATTCGCTTATCTCAGAATGTACTAAACGTCACATAGCATTTATTATACAGGTTTATTTGGAAAACATTAATAACTTCGCAGGATTATATTCCTGCCTTAATTATGAGTGGAAAATGTTCAAGCTATTATGACCTGATATTAATAGTTAAGGAGATATGCGACATCAAAGTTTGCATTTTTTTTCCAATATTTATGACTTATTTTTTGTGAAACGTTGGACTATCATTACAGTAACTTATATCAAATATGAGAAATTTATTCCCTTTAATACAAGTCAAATAAAAAAATAAAAACCTTCGAATTCCAATCGGAAAACATTCCAATTGGAATTTTTTCAGGGTTTTTTTTTATATTATTTGGCCTGTATTAAAAAGTGTGTGAATTATTCGTAATCCATATGAGTTACTTTAATGATAATCCAACGTTTTACAATAAATAAGTCAGAAATATTGAAAAAAATGCAAACTTTGATGTCGCGTATCTCCTTAACTATTGATATTAGGTCATGATAGCTTGTACATTTTCGACTCATAATCAAGGCAGGAATATAGTCCTACGAGGTTTTTAATGTTTTCCAAATAACCCTGTATATACAGCGACGATTTGTTATAGATAAGAAACATACTCTGCAATTCACTACTATATTTTGGTATAATCACTAAATAATAAGTCATTGTTTTTCTTTATTTTGATTTGTTCAGTAAATTCTTTATCAAATTTTTTTAATGTAACATATACTAAATGTTTTTTATTGTAAAATTTATTATATTCATTATGGAATTGGCGGATTTGATGTAAATAAATATTTAATTAAAATTTATCGTATTTTATTTTAAAACCTTTACATTTTCAGGAATAAATATTAATTTAAACGGATAAATATATAAATAAATCAAGCTAAATGTATGTGACGGTCGCTAGGTAGCGACTGTTAAAATCATAGAATTCATGACTTTATGAGTGCGCGTTCTTTATCTTCTTTATTCTGTGACAGTGTCGCACATGTCAATTTATGTCAATTTATACTGATAATCTTAATTTCTATGGTGATTTTGAGGTTACATTGTGTATTTGGAACGAAGCGTGTTTATTTCATCGTTGTCCTTTCAATTTTAACACCTGTTATCATTTCAGTATCTTCATTTAATCATGGCTAAATTGTCGAAGAATACCTCAATAGGAAATGTAATTTCGCACAAGCCTAAAAAAAAGAAGTCCAAAAAAAATATTTTAACAGATGAAAAGTTTCTTACCGAAGATTTGTCTGCGGAAGATTTTATGTCGAATGAATATAATCAAGATGATTCTGACGTTTCTCTTTCACCGGCTGAAGACACTGTCGTTAATTCATCGAAAAAACGTTCCAAAAAAATAAGTAAACACAACGAGGGTTCTGAACAGTCGAATGACGGTAAGAATTCGTTTAAAATTTTGTCATAATATTTATTATTATTTTAATCGTTAGCTTGGCATTTTTTAAACGGAATAATCCAAGACTATGGTCCCGTTGTTCATACAATGAAAATAAGTATTTTACAATACAATTTAACGTCCTGTTAATTTAATCTAACTAAAATAATCGTAATCTAAAAAACAAACCAAACCTAATAACCTAACCAAGCCAAACCTAATAACCTAACCTAACCTAACCTCATATATTGCCTATGAAATGTCAAAATATGCAGTGCATTTTTCGAAACTTTATAATATCTTATTTAATACTTACTATTTAAACGTAAATTATCTTTCATTTTGTTATTAGCACATTCAATAATATAGTGAAATACTCATTTTCATTGTATATGCAATGGGACCATTGTCTTGGATTTAGCCATCCCATTTTATTTTACTAGACTCGGGTTAAAAACAAACGAAAATATATATTTGTTCGAAAAATATTTTTTCTTCTGAATGAAGGTTTGAACTTTGCGGTGAAATTATTATTAAATTAAACACAAATCACTTTATTTTCACCACTTTATTAAAATCTACATGTTTCGAGAACAATGTTCTCTTCTTCAGGATTGTTTGCGAACAAAAAAAACAAAATCTACATGTTTCGAGAACAATGTTCTCTTCTTCAGGATTGTTTGTGAAGAAATAAACTCACGAAAGAAATTTGATTATGCACAGCCAAAAAAAAAAATTTCGAGCATTCCAAACAAAAGAAGATCTAAAAAGAACTCGACGTTCCGTATCTGTCTACAACTCATTCTAAAAATTTTCGCTTCTTTTTTCGAAAATCTCCCCTCTTTGTAGCCGTTTGACGTTTATTCTTTTAAAACAAAATATAAAAATACAAATATCATATGTGTTCCAAACACTTCTAAATTAAATTTTTTTCATAAAGAAAATTAATATTTGCAAGTTCCTACTCGCATAAATAATAAAAACATCATTTTTATTCAATAAATTAACAAGCACATAATATAAGAACAGAATCAGTTTCAAAGACATTTTTATTATGTACAACATTTGCCAAATTCTTTGTAAAGAGTTGAAGTTTTAAAAATTAACTTATTAATGAATATTTTGGAAGAAACATGTTATTAGATCAAATTATATATGCTTTCAAAGATATAATGTTTGCTCAAAAACAATTATTTCAGACTCATCAGATGAATTGGATCCCACATTGCACGCCAAATCTTTGGCCAAGTTAAAAGACACGGATCCAGAATTTTATGCTTTTCTTGAAGAAAATGACAAGAAGCTTTTAAACTTCAAAGTCGACTCCGATGTTTCTGATGATGAACCTGAAGAAGAAGATGAAGATAGCACTAAAAAAGATTCTGCTCATAAACCTGATTTAGATTTACATGAAGCAAGTGATGAAAGTGATTTTGAGGTAACTGTTAGCAATTTTGTTTTACAACAGCTTCCTTTATCATATATTATTATTATTATTATTTAAATTGGCAATATCTTTTTCAATATTTAGGCGTTTTCATTAAAAGTGCACTGTTAATCACATTAACATTTCACTGGAAGTACACTACATGGCGATTATCCATAACACTTATCCATAGTCCGCATCATCTTGCCTTCCATAATTCAAATGTTTTTCAGTCCTGCTGTTGATGAAGCTTCTCAAACACATAGGATTAATTCACCTGTATAATATTATACAGAGATGAATACAGGATTAATTTATCCTGTATAATAAATCCTATATACTTTTTCAAAATCCGGGTTCATTTTGCTCTTTATTTAAAAATTCATCATACATATACATTTATATAGTATTAGTCAATTGGTATAGTAAAAACCATAGATTTTATAAGTTTCTTAACTCATTTAGAAAATTTGAAAAAAAAAAGTTTTGTGATTGCTAACATAATTGTTTAGTACAAGATCCCGACTAAGATCAATCTTCACCCACCTGTTTACCAAATGAAAAATATTTTTAAGCAATCATAATACATGAACAAACATATTGTGAATAGGTTGCCTGGTGAAATTAAGTCAAGCCTACCTTTAATTAAAATTAATGTAATACATTTTTTTTTTAACTTATTAACTTATTTGTTAACCAAACGAAATCAATATTGATTAAGAGTAGGAAGCATAAGGAACAAGAAACGGCTGGGTTGCCTATCTTTTTCTGGTCCATATTACAGGTTGCCAGGTAAAAAGAGGTGAGTTAATGCTATGTATTTATACTCATCTGTTTTCTTATTGAAATTTATATTAAAATACAGGTTTTTTATTACGAACACGATGGTACATATTTGGTTGCCTAAGTAAAATCAGTCAAGACTTGCGGTTGCCGCAATTTAAAACAGCGCTCGACAGAGAAGTATTGCACATATTATTCAGTGCGATGAAGGTGGACTTTGCCATTTGTGATGCATCGCCGACTAAGGCCCGATTGTTTCAAGTTGGATTAAAATAAAAGTTCATTTAAAGCATAGATTTTTACAGAAACGGATCGTTTGATCGTTGATCGGATCGGTGGAGAATGCAAAAAATCTACGCTATAAATGAACTTTTACTTTAATCCAACTTGAAGCAACCGGCCCTAAAAAAGAGTATGCATGCTCTTTTCTCCGAAAAAGACATCACTATACTACTGCTATATGCCGAGAATCATTTTGATAGATTATTATAGAACAAAAGTTGTTCCTTATGATGCTAGTAATATAGTCCTGCGAGGTTATTAATGTTTTACAAATAACCCTGCATATGTTACAAAATCTATTTAAACAAATATTTTTTCAATGCTTATAGAAATAAAAATATGTTATATGTGGGGGTACAAAGGCAAAGGCAGCAATATCCAAAAAATTAAAAAATGTTTTAAATGCAGTAACTGAGGATTACTAATTTAAAATGTACTGAATTCTAGATTTAACGTATCTGACCCTTCCAAAATGATGTTTCCTATAAAATCTCGAATTTAGTACATTATAAATTAGTAATCCTCGAAGACTGCATTCAAATTTTTTTGGATTTTGTTCAAAAATATATATTGTTTGCTTAACACAAAAATAGAAAACCTGCGAAAAGTTCAAAAGCATGACTTTGAATCAAACTGTAACATGATATGTATGCGTGATAAGACGCGAGCCGCATATTTCAAATCAGTCTCATTGGACAATGCTATGAGTGCCTACGTACCGACCATATGAATCCACCCAACTGCAAATGTGAAAAAATCCAAGAGGTGGAACGATATACATATTTAGGTTTAATAGTTGATAAACATTTTATCTGGAAACAAACACATTGATAATATTTATAAAGTATTGAGATCCGTGTTAAGTGCATTTCAAATGTTAAAACTATGCAACTCTTGGGGCACACTGTATTCTCTTTACTTCGTGATGGTCGACTGGTTATCAGTTATGGGGTGAACAGTTATGGCGATTGTCTAGCAATTCCCGCAAATTTCAACGGCGCCGAGCACTTTTTCTCATAACTTCTTTTGCATTTTGTACCACATTTTTGTATGGAAAGGTGCCAAATTAAAATTTACTCATTAAGTTCTATACATTTTAAATACATATGTTGTTCTAAAACGACACTAACTAAATTATTTTATAAATCATTAAATTAACAAACCATCGATGTTTAAAAACTAAAGAAAATGGCTCCACTTTGTAGGCTTTTTATAACTTTAAGGACAAATGAAATGTTTCTTTTTTTTAATAATATTACAGAGTAAACTATTATCTTTTATGAATAAAAATAATTTTAAAATCGGTCAGTTATTTTTCTCACAATTTATGTTTTAAAAGATACTGTTTTAAAAAAATAATTTCTTTTTTTGGGTGGTTTTTTAAACCCTTTTTACGTAGTTGACAACATTTTAACTTTCATAAATTAAAAGAATAGATATTATTCTTTTAAAATAAATATTTAAAAAAAACAAAAACTCATTCAAAATTCTTCATTTCAGCTATATAATCAAAATGCAGCGTAAAAAGGCGTCAGACTGCCCCAAATAGCCGGGTTGAACGGACGTGTCCGCACGGCGCGCATCACAATCGTTTCTTAGTATTACATTTTGTTTAAAATTCCTGTTATGCAGTGCCGTGCATTTTTTAAACTCACTTTTACAGTTTAGGTCACACATTTTAGAACAAAGTATTAACAATTTTCAAATGCACTGTTTTACACAATTATTCAAATTCGACTTTTCGAATGTATATAATAATATATTTTTACTGAAAAAGTAGGTTATGAGAAGACATTTATATTTTGGAAGTAAATTATTTATCGATCATAATAAATCAACTCTCTTAATTTCGAATGTACGTCCGTCCGTCCTTTCGTCCGTAACTTGCTGGAATTACAACACCAACACTGATGATGACTATCCGCTAACGGTGCGCGGGCGCCCATGTGTGACACGTGACACGTTAATCAACCCGCGGCTCAGGCAACACTCAAGGCTCGCGCCACCAAATTACACGGATATTTTTATTATATTTAGTTTTAGGCGAATAAAGTCAATTAAAAAACAAATGGGTTTCTATTAGGGATGGGTGTTGAATGGACGGACTAGTTGAAATCAACCGTTGACGTTGCATCGACGGTTTACGTTTATCGCATGGACTAGTTGAATTCGTAGACGGTGGACAGCGGACGCCGTGGACGATGCACGATTCGAAATTCAACATAGTGCAAAGCAACGAGCGAGAGCAAGATAAAACGTCTCCGTTTATTTCTCTCTCATCTCTCGCTGTCGACTTGTAGACGCCATAGACATCATAGACGGCTCGACGGGAAATTTCATTTCAACTCTAAAGTACACGACCATAGAGTGCAGATCTGTGTACACAAATAACAGAGACTATAACAGAGACTTGAAATTTGAATGCATGCGTACGGTGAGATGGGCTTAATAAGCTATTATCTATTATTTTTTACTTGATTTGTGCGATGTGCACGTGCGAATTCCCAATTTTGCGCTGTATAAAATAAAAAAATTCTGTTTAATTATTTTATTTTTTATTGAACTAATATTTTACTGCTTACACCTGATATTGTTGTGTATACCTACTTCTTTCTTTATTATATATAGAAAGAAGTATATAAAACAATATGTAAAGCCTATAATGTGCGTAAACAAATAAATAATACAATTTTTTTTTTACATACAAGCACAAGTAGCGGTTTAACTTTCCCCGAAACTATATTCCTTCGAACTTATTTAAATTTTAAAATTTAACGTAATAAAAATAGCCAACGGTTGAGCCGTCGAGCAGCCTCGCGTCGAACCGTAGAAAGTTGACCATCGTCCCGATGTTTAGATAGATCGTCCGCGTAACGAAGTTGACGCGTCAACTAGTTGACGAATTCAACTAGTTGATCGTCTCGTCGATGGACGGACGTGGACGGTCTCGTTTCGCGACGGTAAATATGTCGACGACCCATCACTAGTTTCTATTCATTAATTTTCAGCTTTAAATTCATGCAATTATTATGTGATTTTTCATCGGTGTAGGTAAGCCTAGTCTTTTCTTAAAGTAAATTTGTAAGATGACTTAAAAATTTAAGTGACTTATTTTCACTATAAATAAATGTATGTAAGAATTCGTTCATTATTTTTATTTATTAAGGAAAACTAATTTGTGATGTTGCAAGTTGTGTCATCTAGTGTGTATTACTCTAAGGTTTTTGGAATTCATTGCATTATAAAGTGGATTGCTATTTGAAAATAAAATAATATACATGGTGTAACAGAGCTAGACCACAATACTTTACAGGTAGATTCCTGCCTATATTATGGGTCAAAAATATTCAAGCAATAATTATATCAATAGTTATAAATGTAAGCGACTTCAAAATCTTTTTGGCCGATGTTTCGGATCTCATGTAGGGTTCATCGTCACAGCTCATTCACTGTTATCACAAACCAGAAAATTATTAAAACCTTGCAGAAATTTTAAAAATATTTTGCATGGAAAATGTCAACAGTTAAGATAATAAGCGACATCAAAGTATGCATTTTTTCAATATTTCTGATCTCCTTTAAAATATAAAAAATCTCAGCACGGCATTAGACTCTTTTGAAGTTTTTGCTACTAACTATGTGACTGTATAAGCCTCGAGTGAATACGATAGAGGAAGCGTCGAGTTCATATCCTGGTGGTAATCAATTATTTGTTTGATATATAGATTTTTGATGTGTAGCATCTTAACGCTCGGTTTATGGGAAGAATTTCGTGATTGCGAAGACGAAAACGCGTAACAGGATGTAGGAATGAAAAAATATTCCGATTTCTAATTTATTAATTATGATCGGCAGATTCAAATTTAATATTAGGCGTCGGAAGAAAGTGTCAAATTCGACCAATTAGGGGTACATTCAATATAGATTTCTAATATTTCTGAATAACTTTGGTTTGGAAAAAGAACTGTTCGACAAAAATAATGTACAACATATATTTTATTGAATCTGATAAAAAAAAAAATAGGTTGCAAAAGAATCTTATCCATATTGTGTAATGATACATGTTAAGGAAAAATATAAATTAAATCAGCTTTATGTTTTAGGCGCAGTATGTATGTAAAGTCAAACTTAAAACAGCTCTTCTATAAAATTTATTTTTTGTAGTTTTCTTGGTTTACGTAGGGAATTTCGATATTTTTCATACATAATTTTTCATAATCATAGACGACTATGTGGCGAGAAACGGCAAAATTGGTTTCGCTGTTTCCCGAAAAGAAAAAGTTCCAAATTCGTATCCCGGTGGTGATAAAATATTTCTTCGATAAATTAAAAATCATCTAATTAATTTTATTTTTAAATGAAGTATTGATTTGCAAAGTTTTTATTTTAATCCTACAAATTCTTTAACTGCGTTGTAGACTATAATTATTAAGATTAAGTCCTACTCTCAACAAAATAACACTTGTGCCATTTCTTTGCCACACGGATACTATAAAAATATATATAAAACATATTTCGATGACGTTTTACTTTATTAAATTAAAAAAATAACATAATCTACATATTTAAACCATATTACTTAATTTATCATTAACCAGTTTCCGAGCCAATGTATCTTCGTTAAGACGGACGTCTTCACTTTTTCATAATTCTGTCGAACTACAAAGTTAATAATGAAAATGTACAACCGATATAGCGAAACCAACATTAAATTAATCAAATTTATTTATACAAATTTTCGTTTTTTTAATTGAAAATTATATCCAGCAGCAAAATTAACGTGATTATTAATAAATGTTTATTTTTATTGAACAATTTTTATTTAAATTTTGCCTCATGTTTTCTTATTTGCTCTTTCTAAATGCAATTTCTTGCACGTAAATTATAATTTTTATAAAAATATGACTTAATCCAATATATTAAAAACATTAATTAGTCTGCGGTAATTTTCGCCATTCTCAACTGTTAACACAAGTAAAATCATGCGGAAAATAAACATTTTTTAAAGAAAGATAATTAAAAGAATTAAAAATGTTTAATATATTCGTCAATATCCACGTGCCGCCTGTGTCTTAGAAATCACGGATTCGAGACATTAGCGCTGCGGCAACTCGCGGAACTACAACTCCCCTCACCCCGCGACAAATTTACGCAAAATCTGCGGGGATTGGAGAGATTCAAAATTCAGACGATCGCCTTATGGTTTTACCTATAATACATACATTGATAAAATCAAACAGTTGCATTTAAGATTCCTAAAACAAGGATGATAATAGTAAATTATTCAAGGTATGCAATATTGCAAAAAACAATTGACCAAAAAGTAAAATATAGTATAATTCTAGAAGAAATCCAGTGTCAACCAATTTAAGAATAGGCTGGATAATCAAATGGTGATATTTGCATATCAGCTTAAGCTGCCTGTCCATGATCAAAAATAATATTATCCCGAAGAATAGCTCTCTGGAATGCTGGAATGCTGGTGACTGCAAATGCATTGTATGTCCTCTTGTCACTTAGCTATCTCAGCTTGTCTTCCACATTTCAGGAAAAAAATGATGATTATTTATTTTGTTACAGGAGGAGGGTGTAGTACCATCCAATCGAAAGATAACTTTGAAAATGGTCAAATCGTGGCAAAATGCACTTCAGTCTCCTAATAAAATAGATCTGTCTACATTATCAACTATAGTAAAAGCGTTTCACGCAGCTTTACAGACTGTCTGTAGTAATGAGGAGTCAAAAGAAGAAAGAGTTTTTATTATAGAAGGTAAGTTTTCTGTTTGTCTTAAGATTTATATACAGTGAAACTCTTTTTTTACACTTTTCTAGGGACGTAACTAGAATATAGGTAATTGTCAATCATACTTTTGCTATAATATGATTGCAAGTAGTCTTATGATTTGATTATGCTTTATTACTGCAATTGCCTGAAATTGAATGCAAAATCATATTTTTTTTAAAAAGCAATACATTATCGCAGCAATAAGATTAGCAAGCTGGACTTATGCATTTGAAAAATCCTCTACAGCACAGCATCTCACTAATTAGACGTCTCACTCATCTCATCTTCTTCCTCTTGTCCTATTCGGGTCAGGGAGCCATTGCATTGACAAGGCGCCTCCACTCGTCCCTGTCTTGCGCTGATTGTGTGGCCTTCGTCTATTATATTCCCATCCTTTCCTCACACAGTTTTTGGAGTTGCCTTGCCCAACTGTGCCTGGGGCGACCCACTGGACGTCTTCCCTCAGGAATTGCACTCAGTATTTTATTATCATCAGATATTCTTAGTATGTGTCCAAGCCACCTCAGTTGCGATTTTTCTAAAGTACTTCATTTCGGCCGCTTCTCTATTGGACTAATTGGATGTAATTCTAATATTTCACTATTCAAATAATTACTTTCATATTATTTTGCATATAAAGTTCGAAAACTTTGGTAAAAAATTGCGATTTGTAATTTTGAGACCCTTACAAAATAAATCAATACATTTTTTACATCGCATATGTAATTGAAACTCGAGAAGCTCAAATCGATTTTAAGTACACCTGACTCCTTTTTTGCACAATTTTAAAACAGTCCACAAAAAAAATGAATATGATTCTTTTGGACAATTTATCTATTCTAACAGCATTCGCAAAATTAATTTATAATAATTAAAATCAATAAAATTGGGGAACACATCTTCACTCATGTATGTATATCTCTTTTATACGGTTTTCGTTGGAACATATCTACCATGTAAAAAGAGCTGGGTGTGTACATATAATACAAGTGTGCAAATAATGAAATACGTATGTACTTCATTATTTGATTTCCGATGTTCCACAATATTGTTCACGAATGATGTCTATTTTGGTCGAAAAAGTGTAATTTATGATCATTTTTAATTTCAGGTTCAGGAGTATTCAATGCCGTGATTCAGTTGTGCGTATTGTACTTACAACCAGCAATAAAGAAAATTCTTGGTTTACACAAAACGAACAAAGATCCTAAAAAATGTAAACGATGGATAAAAATTAAAAGTACATTGAAATCATATTTTATAGATATCTTTAAACTGCTCGGTGGAGTTACCTCCACAAATATTTTGACCGTCTTGCTCAAACATCTTCATCAAATGTCAGTTTTTCTCGGCTGTTTTCCTATATTAGCGAAAACATTATTCAAAAGGTTAACAATACTTTGGAGTACATCTGAAGAAACTGTGCGAGTGCTGGCCTTTTTATGCATACTTCGCATTACAAGGAACAATCAATCCATGTTATTAGAAAATGTTCTAAAAATGATGTACATGACATATGTCAAAAGCAGCAAGTTCGTTAGCCCGGGAACGTGGCCCTGCATACTGTTCATGAGGAGGTCCTTGGTTGAGATGTTTGCTTTGGACTTGAATGTTTCCTATTCCCAAGTATTTTTATACATCAGGCAACTGGCAATTCATTTGAGGAATGCTATAGTTTTACATAAAAAAGATAATATTCAAGCTGTTTATAATTGGCAGTTTGTCAATTCTATGCATCTTTGGGCAGAGCTTCTCACTCTGACCAAATCCCGACCACAACTTCAATCTCTGGTTTACCCATTGGTAATGATAATTACCAACACTTTGAAACTAATTCCAACTGCACAATATTTCCCCTTGAGATTTCACTGTGTGCAGATTTTACTGAACCTATCGAGAGATGCGGAAATATTCATACCAGTTTTACCATTCTTACTTGAGGTATGTATTAATTGTTATATCAATTCTCCTTTTTTAATTTCATTTATGATCGCCGGATTGTACCATATCTTGTTATGTAGATCAATGGAACAAAATGCTCAGAGGGCTCCCAACGCCTCAAAACAAACACTTTACGGTGGAACATTATAATTGGATTGATAGAGTGGTGGGTGACCTTCGTTTCGGCGCTGTTTTGTTTTTTGTGTTGTTGCTGGCCGGGTTTTGTTGCGTGGCTTCATCAGGGTATATATGATTGATGCTTGTGTATGTTACAGTATTGATGGTGTGTGCCCTACTGGAGCTGTGAAAGTGGCGGGGCCCGTTCGGTGGCTGCATGAGGGTGGAGTGGTGTTGGGGCGGGGTTATTATTTTGTCAAGTCAATGCATTGGGACACCAGTTGGATTGATGAAGTGATGACCTTTGTTTCGACGCCGCTTTGTTTTTTGCTGGTTGCTGATTGATGCTTGTGTATAGTACATACAACATTGATGGTGTGTGCCCTGATGCGGCTGCGACAGTGGCGGGTCCCGGTCAGTGGCAGTAGACTTGTGTTGGAACCAGTTATTGTTTTGTCAAATGAATGCATGAATACTAAACTAACTAACTAACCATCATGCCGCTCTCTGCAGGGGTAGGCAGAGAGGATGGAATGGCATATTCCTTTATCTTGGCATACTACTTTTGCTTCGGCTATACATGCTCTACGGTTGTTGAGGCTTTTAACAGGGCCATCCTCCAATAATTGTCGAATCTGATCATGCCAGGTCTTTCGCGGACTCCCTCTATTCCTGTCACTTTCAACACTTGCCCTATATATTTTCTTAACCATCCTTTCCTCACTCATATGTTCTACATGACCAAACCATCTCAGCACTCTTTCTTTATATTCTATCTATTTTCTATCACACTACTATCTTTCTTTCTTTCTACCTTTTTTTTCTTTTTTTTTTCCTCTCTCTCTTTCTACACTTTCTACCACAACTATATCTACCACACTACAGCTAGCATTACATTCACTTCTAATTTGTTCATTCCTCACTCTATCGACCAAATATTTTCCACACAAGTGCCGTAGTGATCGCATTTCTATCGCATTCAATCTACTTTCATTCCTTTTTTGCCAATTCCAGGCTTCACATCCATACATCAGAGTTGGTACTAGAATACCATTATGTACCGTTAATCTTGCTTCCTTTGACAGGTTTTTATTGGTCATAGTTGCGTTCAGAGCACTATTTACTTTGTTACCCGCAGTCATTCTCCTTGCGATATCGTTCTTAGCCTTGCCGTCTCTACTAAACGTACTTCCCAAATACACAAACTCATTCACTTGTTCGAAGTATCGTTGTCTACAATTAGTTACACCACACTTAGTCACTCGAACACCATGACTTTCGATTTGCTGACATTCATCATAAGTTCACTCTGCATACATACCTCGGACATCCTGGACACTAGGCACTGAAGATCAGTTTCACTGTTAGCCACTAATACTGCATCGTCTGCATATAGTAGGCGGGATATAGTGAACCTGTCCATTTTCGCTCCTACTTCCTTCAGTTGTTTCATACAATTGTCCACATACAGATTGAAAAGCCATGGTGACATTACGCATCCCTATTTGATACTTTTTGTAATATCAAACCATTATGTGAATGCCCCATTAATTCTCATGTAAGCACTACTTCTCTCATACAAGGATGCAATAGCTTTTATGAGCTACTCTTCACCCCGTTTTCAAACAAATCTTCCATAACTTTTGTCTTATTATTCTGTCGTACACTTTTTGAAAATCCACAAAAGCAAAAAAAAAAAATTGTTTCTTTGCCAAAAACTTTTCCATCATCTGGTGCAGTGAGAAAATCTGGTTCATGCATCCTCTTCCACGCATGAATGATCCTTGTGCATCCCACACTTTTTCCTTCGTTGTCATCCTCATTCTTTCTATCAAAATTCTCAGTTTGCTAACAGAGCTCAACAGGCTAATGGCCCGATAGCTTGCGCAGTCCATTCCCGACCCTTTTCCTTCGTATAGAGGCATGATAACTAGCGATGGGCGACTCGAGTTAATTTAATCGAGTAACTCGAGTTATATTGCTAGTGCGTCAAATCGAGTTGCGTTTCCAGCAAACCGAGTTAACTCGCTGAGAAAATTATGTGAACGTAATGTTTGAACGATACGATTGCGGACAGCCCAGACCGCGTCGCGCGTCCTCGGTCGCTCGGCTGAGCTCGGTTATAATGCCGAGCTGAGCCGAGCGTCGGAACACTCGCCTTATGGACCAAATAGAATGGCAACTGGCAACTGATATTTGCAAAGTGACATCTTGCGTCTCTAGGAAAAGTTATTTATTTTAATTGAATAAATATTTCGACCGCATTCTGAAAATGAAAATACTGTGGGGTCAACCCGAACCCGTGACAGGAGTAGAGCAAAGTAATCCCCGCACATCCCGTTAAATTCCAAAAATGAGATTGATACTGTACTCATATTGGTTCCCGCAGAAACGACACTGAGAAAGTATATATTAGCGCTTTAGCACCGTTTCGTGTGACTGTTGCGAGCGATAGTGGCGCCATCTCATATTAGAAAAAAATAATAAAAACCAGGCGCCGTCTGCGAACGCCTTCAAACAAACTCGAGTTAGCGAGTTGATACGTGTTTGTTTGCTCGAGGTTGCCTCGAGCCAACCGAGTTGATGATCAGCTCGGTTGGCTCAAACTTTCTTATGATGCCGCTTCAACTCGCGGCCGCCGCACGCCGCTCGGCTCGGTTCGTTTATTAATTTTCTAGTGACCATGATTGCTGAAAGTGATTTGCGTAATTATTAATTACTTGCGTTTAATTTTCCGCAAATATATTATAGTAATAGTGATGCGTATTTGCAGTTAATATGATTGCTGAAAGTGATTTGCGTAATTATTAATTACTTGCGTTTAATTTTCCGCAAATATAGTAATAGTGATGCGTATTTGCAGTTAATATGCCCCTTGATAATAATAAGAGCGCGCATGGGAGTTTTTTTCCAAAAATAATAATGATAACATAGTCAAATGCAAATTATATACCTGTAATTATAAAGATATAGATAACACCTCCACATTAGTAAATCACTTGAAGAAAAAACATATTGTTGAGTACTTATCTCTTTATTAATACATGAATCTATTATTTATCCTTATCTTTCCTTATTTGTGTTATTTTTCTAAAACTTTATTGACTAACGAGTTTGCGACATCGAGTTGAGTATACGAAAGACATACCCGTACTATAATATGGCATTCGTACGTACCGATCTGGCAGTCTCAACTCACGAATAGATACCGAGTCAACTCGAGTTGCGAACCGAGTTGGACAATATTTCAACTCGAGGTACTCGAGTTAGAAAAAATACGACTCGGCCCATCACTAATGATAACAGCTATTTTCCAATCCTTTGGAGTGTGGCTGTCCTCTAAACATTGGTTGAAGAGTCTATGAGGCCGCGTGAGAATCACTGGACCACCAGCCTTAATGTACTCGGCAGCAACATTGTCATAACCCACAACCTTGCCATTCTTCATGTGTTTCATGGCCCTTTTGATTTCTTCCATAGTCATCTCATTCACACTGTCGTTACCGTTCAAAAATCCACTGGACGCCTCAAAAAAATCTTCACACGCATTCCCTTTGCTCTCATACATTTCTTCAAAAAATTCCTTCTGTCTGTCTTTTATTTCCTTTTTATTCCTAAGCATTTTTTCATTCTTTGACATTATAGCATTCACATTATCTCCTTTCATATTCTCTTGGAAGTTCTGGGTCAATTCTAGTCCCTTGTCCTTCCTCAAACGCTCCTTTCTTTCTTTCACTCCGTGCTTTACTTTACTCTTACATACAACATACAAATTCTTTGCTAGCATGTATCTATTCACGTCTCCATTCTTCGTTGCTAAGAGGTTATGCCACACTTTTTTCTTCTCATTCACAAGTTCTCTAATCCCATCATCCCACCATGCATCTCCTTTCTTCCTTCCTTGGACGGTCGCACTGCATACTTCCTTGGCTAACTCACACAGGCTCTCTTTGATGTGTTCTCATGCACTATCAATATTAATCTCTTCCATACTCTTCTCATTTAACCTTTCAACGGCTTTTCTTTCAAAAATTTCCCTGACATCCTTCTCCTGCAATCTTTTGATTTTGACCCTAGTCAGGGCCACCACTGTTTCCTTCTTAGATCACCTTCCATGAAACAGATTCACCTTCGATACTACAAGAAAGTGATCGGTTTCAATTTCAGCACCCCAAAACACCCTGGTGTCAACATAGCGGATCTCAATCTAGAGTCAACTACAATTAAATTGATCTTGGACCTTTCATTTCCTCTTTCCCACGTGTACTGGTGGATTACTTTGTGTTCAAAAAAGGTATTTTATACAAAAAGTTCAATTCCAAATACAGTGAAACCTCTATCTATCGTTTTTAAGGGGCCTATTGAAATTAAATGATGAATGCGGGAAAACAATGAATGCGGGATTAAGAGGACAAAACACAAAGAGATACGATCCAGTAAAGATACCATCCTCCCAATCTGCATAACCATTGGTAGATTTAAATTATAAGAAGAAAATATGTTTTAGATGTAAATAAATTTATTTATTTAAAAAATACAAAGCTAAATAGAACCAAAAGTTTATTGCATTGTAAACACATAATCTTTCATCGACATTTGTTTTTTTACTGTTTTATTTCCGCAAGTCAACAGTATATTTTCGGCTTTGCAAATGATATTCTTTTCGGCATCAGTTATTGAGTGTGCGTAGTAGAAAGTTTTCAATCTTTCAAAGAGTGTGCATGCTTCTGAAAATGAAGGTACAGGCAGCGGCTCCTCTTCATCAATATCGACCTCTTTTGTTGCCTCCGTCAATCTTGCGTCACATAAGCTTTCGATAGTTTCTATCCCACACGTTGGAATATTGTCGACGAAAGTAACAAAATTGTTAAAATTTGTCTGCGTATCCAATCTAAGCCAATCATCTTCAGAAACCTCAACGTGTTCTAGTTGTTCATCTAAAGATTCTGACACTCTATTGTAACCGCATTTGTTGAAACAGTTTACTGTTGTCTGTTTGACCTGACGCCAAGCAGTCAATGTGAAATGCAACGCTTGTAGAATGTCAATCTTTAAAGTTGCCTTATTTACTGAAGTACCCGAATCTTGTTTCCGATAAAATCCTTTGAAACATTTGATAATTCCCATATCTAATGGTTGCAAAACGCTCGTACAGTTTGCAGGATAAAAAATAACTTTTACATTCTTCAAAAATGTCGTCTCAGTTGGGTGCGCTGCACAGTTGTCTATGAACAATAAAATTTTTCGTTGCTTTACGCGCATTTCCGCATCAAGGTCCCTTAAAAACAAATTAAAAATGTTTGTGGTCATCCATGCCTTTTTGTTCGCGTAATATTTTACTGGTAAAGTTTTTGCATTTTTAAAACACCTAGGCTTTAACGATTTGCCAATAACGAGTGGCTCGCGCATGTCACTTCCATCACTGTTAACGCAAAATAACACAGAGATCCTCTCTTTTGACCCCTTACCACCGTGGCAGGACTCGCCCTTTATCGTGAGTGTGCCGTCGGGCAGACAATTATAAAAGAGTCCTGTTTCATCAGCATTATAAATATTCCGAGGCTCGTAATTTTCCAACAGTTTTGGAAGCTCATTTATCCATAGCGAAGTTCTTTCCAGATCTACGGATGCGGACTCTCCTGCGAGCTTCTTGTACACAAGACCGTGGCGATCTTTAAAACGACTTATCCACCCGTTTGATGCTGCAAAATCGTTAATGCCGAGTCTCACCGCAATTTGTTTGGCCTTTTCTCGAACAATGCTCCCATCAATCGGAATGTTAACGGCACGAGATTGTTGGTACCAAGAGAAAAGAATTTTCTCCAGTTCGCTAAACTTTGATTCTTTACTGGTTTTTCTAGTTTTCGAAGATTTTCCGCACTTTTGAATTTGCTCCCGAATTTCGTTTTTTTTCAAGAAAATAGGATTTAACGTGGATGCCGCGATTCCTAAACGCTTGGCTTTATCGACGCGTTTTTCAGCGGGGTTTTTTTCCACCTCTTCGATAATTTTCAATCTTTCTTGAAGAGTACGTACTTTTTTCATCGAACGGCTCATTTCGAAGATAGTTTAAAAGCTCACTGCACTAAAAAATCAAAAGGATAACTGCACACACTCCACTAAGTTCGGGTATCTAGCGACAACTGACGACAACTAGCGACTGATTGCGGCGACAAACTGTCATTCTTTCTCTCAAAAGTTTCGCGCTTCGTAACGAGTGCCGTCTGGCGGCGTAAAACACAAACAAAATATATCAAATAAGCGACGTAATTCGAACGATGAATGCGGTAAAATGGTGGACATAGAAACGATCGATGCGATCTATTTTTGTATGAAATGAATTCGGACTAGAAGAAATAAACGATACATCCGGGAAAACGATTATTCGAGGAACGATAGATAGAGGTTTCACTGTATACTTCAAGCCAACTATCGCCATTTTCATTCGTCCTTCCGTCCCCAAACATACCACATAAGAGCGGACTCGAAGCCATCTCTTCGAGTTCCAACCCACCCATTGAAGTCTCCAGCCAGAATTAGTCTTTCACTGTCGTCTTCATATCTTTGACATCTCTTACACTCATCCAAAACTCATCTTTCACCTCATATTTATCTGAGTACAGGGGCATAACCAACAATAAGAAATACCCCAGTGAATACACTACACTAAAAATTGTCAGTTTAGGGGGTGGAAGAAATGGTGAACATATTCATGACATGAAGCATCCTTGAACTTGCCGACGACAGGTCGTTTGCCCTGTGGCTTCCACCTCTTCCTACTCCGCGCGGCGAACCCGGATTTGGGGACTCTGGTCCCTTTCCAGTGAGACCGTGGAAACTAATTCTCACATATTCTTTCTCATATTTATATTTTTTTATTCCAGGTATTAACATCATACGATTTTGGTAAAAAAAATAAAAAAGTTTCGATGAAACCTATGTCCTTTGCTTGTATTTTGCGACTTTCAAAAAGCCAGCTAAGTGAAAATGGATTTAAAGATGCTGTAATTGATAGTATCTATGCACTTCTCCTGGAATCATTGAGTGTATACTCTCATACTATATCTTTCCCTGATATGGTTATTCCTTGTGTAATCCAGGTAAGGCAAAATTAATAGCAAATTTTTATTACATATATACTCATGCGTTTAAGATTAAATCATCTATGGGAATTACGGTGAAATAAGTGGGGTGAGAATCAATATTATGCATTATTTTTGTTTTGAACACATAATATGCTTCCCATTTGACACCTAATAATCTATACGGTTTATTTATAGTATATATTTTTTAGTTTCACATTATTAAATTTTTCTGACAATTATGTAAATCACTTTTAAAATATTATCTCAAATACAAAATCCTTAAATTTTTTGTCTTATTTATTTGTTATAATTTTATGTATTTTTTCAGTTAAAACAGTTTTTAAAAAATTGTACAGTAGCAAATTATTGCAAAAAAATTCGTCAAATACTTGAAAAGATCGAAGAAAACAGCCAATTCATAGAAAAAGAACGTAAGAAGATTTCATTTCAAATAAATGATGTAAAGATGATCAATGCTTGGGAAACTACAATTAAAAATAATGGAACACCCTTTCAGAGCTACTTTGATAACTGGAGTAAGCTTAATACAATTCAAAAAAGAAAACGAGCCAACAAAAATGAAATATTATCTGAACAACTTCCGACAATCAAGAAATTCAAAAAAGACAGTCAACAACAAGTTGAAAAAGGCCCAGTCGACCTATTCCCGTCTGATAGTGAAGATGAAACGTATTTACAGAATGTCGATGAGAAACCATCTGTTGAGCGGACAAGTCCCACTAAAACTAAGAAAGTGAAGAAAACTGATAAACAAAAGCAAGTTGAGGAATTAGAAGAAATGCTGGACAAGGACGACGTTATTGAAGATTTTAATATATCAGAGTGGTGATTCATATTGCACATTTGTTAAATCTTAATGCCTACTTTTATGCTTTACTGATTAAAAATTACAGTTATAAATAATGTGGATGCTTTTTTATAATATTTGTTGCTTAGTATACATTCAACTGAGATTGGAGGGATCATTCGCAATGACAGGTCAGATGAGGAATAATATGGTAAAGTGGCGTGCAGAGCATACAAAAGAGTTTCAACACTAGGTGGTTTTTAGATATTTTTTATTCTTTATCAATGATATCTAGGTTGCAGGTGCATACAAGCAAAAAAGCTGTGCATTAGTAAAGATTCTGGGAATCAAATATTAGTTAAATAAAATCCTTATCTTAACCCATTACTGCATAAAGTTTGCTTTAGTACTAAATCTAATTGTTATGTTAAATAATGGACAGTTGGGGTCATAAAAAAGATCCAGTTAGTAAAAAACAGAGCATATATACATAGTTATGATTTTATGACCCGTCCGATATATCGGACGCTATGCACAACGGAACCATACACTTCTTTAGGGCTAGAAAACTGTCCGCTAACTTTTGGTGGACAGTTTTCAACACGGTTGGCCCGTATTGTGCCAGTTGCATAGTAGCCTTACTCTCGCAGATGTCTCGATGACAAAGATGTGAAAAAGTTGTCAAAGCATATTTTTATGCCACTTTGGCTGGTAACTTTCCGAGCTCTATTAGAGTGAGAACTACATCCCCGCCTAATCCGAAATCTTTCTTTTCTGCAGTTTTCCCTGTATACACGCTAAAAGCCACCATATAACCAGTGCTGGCACACATAGCCCAATTTTTGAAGCCAAATCTTGTCGGCTTTCCTCTAATAAATTGTTTGGCGTAATGTTTTCCATAGTATGGGATCATACTTTCGTCGACGCTATAATACTCATCTAATCCATAGTGTTTTCGGAAAGATTCACCCAGACTATCTAACAGTGGATGCAACTTATACAGCCTGTCAGAAGAAGCTGATAATAATGTATTATCATTCAGGTGTAAAGATTGGAGTATCGCTTCAAATCTGTTATATCTTATATTTCCTGCAAGAACTTTCGGCACATCTCTAGAAAAATACAGTCTTTTATTTGGTAACTTGGCATAGCCCGACAATAACATAACACCGAAAATAACGTAAATTTCATCTTCTGTAATCATCAAAGTCTTATTTTCCTGACCCGCTTAAAGATTTGTTTGGTCTACAATGTGTCTTACTAAATCTTTGTGAAAAAAGAGCTTGAAATAATCTAAGGGGTCTTGACAATTTTGACTTTCTTCTGATGTTGGTTGTGTGCTGTATTCTGGGCAAGTGAAGTTAGGTAATTGTTTTTTCCATAATATTGTTCTTTTATTTTTAGCCTAAGACTTTTTTGGTGGATTATTACGAGCTTTTAGAGAAGAAAGTGGTTCATTATCTTCATCATCACTTTCTTCACTCGATGAAGGTGCCTGCAAAATTTCAGTATTTGATGATTGGATACCTGAAGATATTGACGGCATAGATAGCATCATCTCGCTTTGCTTGTAATCGTTGTAGATTACATCTACTTTGAATCAATGTGCGTCCCAAATGGTTTAGGTTGGCATCATGTTCATCGTCAGATTTGTCACTGTTCTCATCCGTAGCCTGACCACTCCGTTCAATAAGTGGCTCAACGTAAATAAGGTTCACCGCGGTATCATTGCCATCTTCGCATTCTAAAGCCGATAAAATTTCGTGCACCTTCAAGCTGTAAAAGTTGTCTTTTATTATTTTATCAAACACCAAACCTTAGAGCCCGCTATGCATAACGTCCGATATATCGGACGGCATCAAAATCACACACATAAGAAGCAAAGTAACAATTTTGACATAAAATAAAGCTTATTTTTACATAGGTACACATTATTTCATCAAATATTATACATTTTTTAAAAATTTTATAAAGAATATAAACAGAAAAACAAAATAATGCTAAACATTTTCTTAAAACAGCCTGACCATGATCCGCCATTTTCGAAAATGACAAATAACAAGCAAAATATGGTATTTAACCGTTTCAAATGGGGTTCCCAATACAAAAAAAATATTGAACTATCGTTCAAAAGAAAGAAACTACCAAATTATTTATTTTTTCTACCAAATATATTAAATTTACTTGAGTCCGATTTATCGGACGCTATGCTGTAATGGGTTAAGAAAAATTCTGGCCGTAATTCGACTTATGGCTAGATGTTGTATCCCCAAAATTTCTGTATCCAGCTTCATGTCAGTTGATATTTTATCACACTTGTTTGCGGCTATTAAATTTGTTTCTTAGATCTAGTCAAGTCGAGAAAAACTCGTCCTGAACGGTGTGCTTTCCTAATGAAACCGTATAATAATAATATCATTAAAGGGTTTTGTGTAGTCAGGTTGTGTTGTGTAATGTTTTTATTCAATACATAATACCAAAGTTTTACAATATATTTCAAGTAACTAAACAGAAAAAACTAAATAAATTAATAAACTAAAACAAAAGTTTCAAAAAGAATTATTAATACTGGACCACGATAGCAGCTCGATTCTTGACCCCCATCTTGCAAATAGTGCCTCACAGTGTCCATCAGTACTTAGTGGTGTATCTAAATTCAATGAAACAAAAAAAAATGAGTAATTCAATACTTTATCTTGTGCTTAATCATAGCTTTTTTTTAAATTTAACAAAATAGCGGTCTTTGAAAGCTTAGTTATGAAATTTGAGAGAAAAAATCACTCATTTATTATTTATAAAAAAAAGTCAAAAAAATCCTATTAAGCACAAGTTTTTAATGCCTGGAATATGATGTATAAATTCCATTTAAATCTGTGTAGTTTTTAAAATATCGTGGACACCGTTTTTGAAAATGTTACTTTGAGAAAACGCATTTAAAGTTTTATACATAAATAATTAATACAAATTATAAAATTACTTGCATAGAGTCGTCTATTCCTGGTCCATATAATAGATCTTCTGTGTATGTGTAAGCCTCCAAGATGTTAATTTGTTTTTGTCTACGTCTCATTCTGCCTTCTCGAGTGACCTCATTTGCACTTTGGTTAGCAATCTTTATGCGCTCTATATCAACTATCCAGATATGTGATAAAATAAAAGTATTTGAAATACAGATACAAGATGCAAAATACGTATTTTCATCTTGTATCTGAAATATTTTTTTGAATATTCATCTTGTATCTTGTATTTAGAAACATTCTTTTGGTATCTTAGTATTTTGTAAATACTAAGATTGCTATTTTTTTTCTATATTTTTTCCTATTATGTACCTATAATGAGACCTCATCGAAGAAAAATGAAGAACTGGTTTTACTAAAATTTCAATTTCCACCTGAAGAGTAAAAATTTTTTCAAATCAATAAATACTAGCTGTGTTCCTCGACTTCGTCCACGTGTTCATTATTTTATATCATCATTATCAACGTCATTATCTGCCACATGTTGTCCACTGCTGAACACAGGCTTCCCTTATAGATTTCCACAATTTGTTTTCATTTTTGCACAGAACGTTTTTATACAGTTAACGTCTTTTTACAGTTTCAAATATTAGAAAAATCTCCGTTAAAGTCAAAACAAACAGACAGATAGACAAATATTTTAAAAAGTTTTATATTGTACCATATATACTTTTATATATACTTAAGTCTCAATTAAAATCTCAAAAATATAATATTTTATCTTGTCACATTTGCGCGATCAACGCGATTTATTCATAAATAATTCAAGTAAAAAAATAAACTTACATTCAATAAAATGTGTTTTCTTACAAAAGAATTTTATCTTTAAAAAGTATTTGGAAGATACGTATTTTGTATCTAGTATTTCAGATACCATTCCAAAAAGTTATTTGTATCTGGTGTCTGAAATACTTGATTTTAAAGTATCTTGCATTTTGTATTCCAGATACTTTGTATAGGGTATCTTGTACATCACTGCAACTATCTATCGACTGCTCAGTTTCACTGCCACTGAAATAGTGACACTAAATCAAATTTCAGTTAACCTAATGGGTCTTAAGTCTAAAAGTAGAACTATAAAAGAAATTTCGTACATTATTCTTAGAATTACTCGGGTAAAAACCCTGTTCAATAACAGCCTCGCCATCCGCTACCTGCAAGTAGGTAGTGGACGGCAGTAGAGGGCCCTACAGTTATCATTGGATATCTTTAAAACTAATAACCGAATCGAGTTGATATTTTCACAGAATATTTTTGAAACATTTTAATTTAAGAAAATGTAAAAAAAATATTTTCATTGTTTATAGCGTTAACTTTGTGGTTGGATATAATTATTAATTTTAGTTAAACAACTTTGTTTTAACCACTTAACTAATAACTCTACGCCTACCGGTTTCGATACCACTGTATCTTCATTAGGACGGATGCAAACTAACTATCTATTATCTATTCTAGCAAACAAATCAATTTTTGAACGGGGGCGTGGGAACCTAACCTAACCACGCCCCCGTTCAAAAATTGATTTGTTGTGTGAATTCAAACTATCTCTTTTCTATGGTGAATTCAAACTGTCAAATCATACGTTGAGTAGGTACATTTGTTCTTGTCTCTTAGTATGTGAATTACTGAGTTTATTGATTACAATATAAATTTCATTAAATGTAACTTTTAGAACATTTTATTCGCAATATAAATATGTTTATTTATGACGACATTGCCATCAATGATATAAAGTGTTAATTCAAATTTTTTTGCCATATTGTTCGCTGTTATGAAAATAGCAATTTTGGGATGTCGAACCTTTATCAGGGAACCTTTAACATTGTATTGCCGGCAATTTTGATGTTTTAAGTTTGAAATTAATGAATTAAATCATTCTCAGAAAGTCCTAAAACGTAAACAAACGTTAAGTTGTTCACAATTATGAATAATGAGCTTTTTCATTGATTAAATTCATTAATTTTAGACCTGTCAATCATAAAACGTCAAAAAAATGGCGTCACAATGTTATACAATAACTGTCAAGATACAGAAATATCAGTATTGCTTAGTTCAGAATATGAATGACTATATATAAGATATTTATTCATTTCGAAAATCCTTATTTACATAAAAATACCTTTTTTATAGAGCAGTTATTTTTGTGGATTAAGGGGTTACGTGTAGTCAGGATTTTTAAAAAATCGTTTTTTTTTTTGTATTTTCTTAAAGCAAAATGTTTCAAAAATATTGTGTGAAAATATCAACTCGATCGGGTTATTAGTTTTAAAGATATCCAACGATAACTGTAGGGCCCTCTGCTGCCGCCCGTACTAACACGCGAACGGTACTAGAGCCGGCCGGGCTGACAAACGGGGCGACTGCTACGGAACGTGGTTTTTACCTGATTAATTCTAAGAATAATGTACGAAATTTTTTTTATATTTTTAGACGTAAGACCCATTAGGCTAACTGAGATTTGATTGTGTTAGTATTTCAATGGCAGTGAAACCCAGCAGTCGATAGGTAGTGCGTGTATTATAATCATTATCAAAAATTTATAATGAGACGTCATGAAGATATGCAAGGAATATTAATGATTGCCAATGCATTGGATTAAATTATGGACCTAATGCACACCAGTATGCTGAAAAACTCGATACAGAGCGCATAAAGATTGCTGACCAACGTGCAAATCAGGTCACTCGAGAAGGTAAAATGAGACGTAAATAAAAAAAAATCGACATCTTGGAGGCTTACACATCGGCAGAAGATGTATTATATGTACCAGAAATAGACGACTCTACGTAAGTAATTTTTAAAATTGTATTTGTATTATTTATTTATGCATAAAACTTTAAACGCGTTTTTCTCAAAATAACGTTTTCAAAAACGGTGTCCACGATATTTTAAAAACTACTCAACAGATTTAAATGAAATTTAAACATCATATTTTAGGCATTAAAAACTTGTGCTTAATCGAAGGATTTTTTTTTTACTTAAACTTTTTTTTTTATAAATAATAAATGAGTACTTTTTTCCCTCAAACTTCATAACTAAGCTTTCAAAGACCGCTATTTTGCTAAATTTGAAAATAAATAAAAAAGCTTCGATTAAGCACAAGATAAACTATTGAACTAATAATTTCTTTTTGTTTCATTAAATTTAGATAAACCATTAAGAAGCACTGATGGACACCGCGAGGCACTATTTGCAAAACAGGGGTCAAGAATCGAGATTCTATCGTGGTCCAGTATTAATAATTTTATTTGAATTTTTCGGTATAGTTACTTAAAATATAGTGTAAAACGTTGGTATTATGTATTGAATCAAAACATTAAACAACCATTCAAAAAAATTTTTTGAAAATGTCTATTTTTTTGCGCCTCTGACTACACGTAACCCCTTAAAGCTGCTCAGAATAGTTAAAATTTTCAAATAGTTAAATAAATGCATTTATATATGTATATTTATATGTATATATATTTTAAATATATGTATATAGTCGGTCACGGCATAGCCTAAGTTATATCTACTGCACGCCACTGCGTGTTGCATCAATATTCTTACTATTTTCAAACTAAGCTAAATGCTTGTGCTATGAAAATAGAACTAATTTGCTGGTATCCTGAAATGGGGCTCGAACCGCTAACCCCCTGATCGCTAGGCCTGTGTCATGACAACTATATTAAACAAGCTACTCAATAGTTTTTTTTAACTAAAAAAAAATAGAAAATAATCAAAAGCATGTATCTTGAAATGAAGACAATCATTTGAACTATAGGAGTTCGTCAAAAATCATCTACACTTTCCCCATAATACACCTTCCAGACTGCCTTCGCGCATATGTGCTGAGAGTTAGGATGACTGCGGTCACGTGTGGAAATTTGATCCTGATTGCATCATTTACCTTCCAGCTATTACAGTTTAAACATGTCCGCTCCGCTAGCAGTTTGTGCTGAGGAGAAACAATGAGCATTCCTCTGGTGGATGTGTGTGAAAGGGGTTGAAATTTACTGAAAACTTTTATCACAATACGGAGACAGTGACAGATGGAAGTTTGCATTAGAAATGTCAAAACATCTGTCTAATGTCAATTTTTCTATTGATTTTTAAAATAATTTCTAGTATTTATTTTGTATGAATTATATTATGTCAAAATTTACAAAGTGTTCATTGTTATATAAAGGGATCAAGTCATGAGCTATGATAGTGCAAACCAACAACAATAAATCTGAATACCTATTAATAGTGAATCCCATACTTTGTGACAGTATTGAAAACATGCAAATTCTATGACAAGAGTATTGCGGGTGCATAATATGCGAATAAATAGCCGCCCTCGTAGTCCAGTGGAGATGATAGGCTTCTAAAGTCGAGAGTACTGGGTTCGATTCCCAGTGAGGTCATGATAAATGGTATTTACTCAAGCCTGAGGCCCGAATTCAAAGTCAATACTTAATTTAAAGGTTAAGGTACGCCTTAAAATTCCTATTTTGTACTGAAAATTAATAAACCTTAACCTTTAAATCATTGAAGCACTGACTCTGAATTCGGACCTAGGTGTATAATCTGTTTCAGTTTGTCGTAATCTTTTATAACACTGTTGCCTTATAGATAGCACTTCTTAGAATGCAACCAGTATAAACTGGCGTGCAAGGGAGGGCAATATTATCCTATCTATGGGAGGGCGCAAGATAATATAATAGGAAGGCATCCCTGTCACGAAACAGACATTGCCAGGGTGTAAATTTATTACACAATACATAATATACAGTGTCCGGTGTCAGAGCCTTTAATAGAAATTTGGTCGGGCAATACTAAAGAAACAAACCAGTAATGACAGCCGCTCTACCTAGAGTCCTATCAAACGGTAATATTGGTCCATTTGCTTTTTCAGCTTCGCAAAACTTTAATACTTCACTGGCAATTATCGTTCATGCGTTTTGGATGTTTTTGACATAATAATTCAGTGTATATTGAAAATCAACATGTCACAGCCACGCACAAATATAAGATTGAACTGAATGACAGGGCGAGGAGGTGCGGGCGGGGCGGGTTTTAGTTCCAAAGTCGCCGCACACCAATTTACGTTGATCAAGCTCTACCAATATACATACCTATTTACATAAGTAGAATTTATTACTTTACTTAAGTAAAATTATTTTATATTTGAGCCCTTGCCCGGAATAACGTTGTATCCAACACAAATGTCAATTTTGAGTTATTGATGGAGTTATGTTAGGTATGTTATTATGCATCGTTTAAAGTAAATAATATGTCAAGAAAAAAATATTTAGGCTTCTGGCTGCATTTTAAAGTTATTGGTTTGTGGAATAACGTTGTATAGTGTTTCTCAAAATGGCGTCGCCGAGCGTCAATATCGTGGAGCGTGGTTTAATTCACATGAATAAAGGGAGAAAACGAACATCTAATGTTTTAAATTGGAAAGATATCAAAGCCAATAAGTTGAAGGATGCAGGAAAGGAGTTTGTATCCAGAAAAAATATTATCAAACCTGCAATTGACCCGCCAGAACATGTTTGTGGAATAACGTTGTATACGATTTGGCAGTTCTGATTGATATTGTGATTTCATATGTGACAATATTATTTTATCGAACGTTAACCGATTTTACTCAATTGATTTATCCATATTGATATTTGAAATGCTTTTTGATAATAATGCTGGCTATATAGTGCTCTTTACATCGTAACTTAATATAACACCGATACAAAAAGTTTATTTAATTCCTCATTCTTTTTCACAGGGTCGAGTTTGTGCCAAAAATGTTTAAATCCGGGATGTTTGCTCCATTTTAATATCAAGATAAATATTTAATCAGTATTCAGGTTACTGAATTACAATGAAAAGAGTAATCATCTCGTCTTGTGTATTAAAAAATTGAATGTCCGACGCCATATTCAGCAAACAGACGGAGATATGTAATAGTATGTACGAGAGACTTATCGTTCCGTAAAAGCTCTTTACCTACTAATGATCTCATCACAATCAGAGCTCAAACCTTCCACAAAGAATTAGAATCATGGACCTCCTATAGCTTTCTACCAACTATTTGTGGAAGGAGAGCAAGATTGGCTACCGTTTGGAAAAAAATCATGCAGTTAGGGAGCCTGGAACTAACTTCAATGTATTCCAATCTACTGCCAATAAGACTGTTAAGCTCAAGGACCTCGATGACATTTGTGAATTCATGTTAGATGAGCACATGCTGCTTTTAAAAGGCATTATCAAGTAAAGCAGAATAAAAAAATCCATTTTGCGGAATAACGTTGTTAGTGAAAATTTCATATACAACGTTTTTCCACTGACGCATCATGTTTTTTTACAATAGATTCAAATTTAATTGACTTTTCTCCCTATTTTATATTAAGATTAGTTAAGAATTACATGTTTGTTATATTTAAAATATAAAATGTAATAAATTGTAACTGGTTTCGTTTTTTCAATTTTTCTCAGAATGAGAGTATTGTTGGATACAACGTTATTCCGGGCAAGGGCTCATTTGTACCTTTTGATCTATGAAATCAAATTATGTATTATTATTATGTGATATATGAACATAACATGAAAACAATGATCTCAAAAAAATCTTAATTTACTCTACTCAGCACAGGGAATTTTGATCACGGATATACATACATAATAGGTTTTTAATGATGATGCATTATTATTATCTTAACTAAAGTTCTAAAGATGTGTCGAAGAATGTAGAAATTCTTTAAACTTCATGAACTTTGTGTTACCTTTGGTCCTTTGTCAATAGTTGCAATACCAAGTAAAGATATTAAAAGGTGAATTGTAGCTGCCAACTTTGTATCACATCAATACTATTTACTATTTTCAATCTAAGTTAAGCACTGTGCTATGAAAATAGAACTATCTTGGAAGTCTGGAATGAGGTTCGAAAGTCCAACCTTTGGTGGTCAAATTAATTAATCAAAAAATATAGCAAATGGATTTATGTTGCCAAGGGAAATGCCTATGAGAGGCAAATGAAAACACTGAAAATTAATTAATGATTGATTTTAATAAATTCATAGTCAAGGCATTTGAATTTAATTTAAACACTATTTCGCAATCAATCACTCGTCTGTGGAACATTTTATTATCAGTTGCTAGAATATTTCCACACAGGTGTATAGAAAATTGACATCAATTCGCATGAAAGTGGTTGGACTTGTTTTCAACGCCAGTTAGGTACTCCGCTTGATTTGTTGTCGCTCACACATGCGTTGGTAACACTGATTAATGTCACAGCGGTAAACGTCAGAATAAACATGATGCTCTGCGGCACTGACTCCGCCTTTTATACGAAACATGTTGTTTCTTTGAACCTCTGGGATTATTCTATATGTTTCTAGCGAGAATTTTCCTATTGCTTCCAGTTTCTCTAATGTTGTAGATAATTCCAGAGTATTGTAGGGCGTCCCAGAATGTTATGGAATGTTCATAATAATAAACTGTGAAACTGCGAACGAATCCAAGAATGTCGAGGGATTACTGTACGCCTATGTCATCTGACAAAAATGAATAACTAAATTCAGCATTTTCATGAAAAAAAAGACAAAAAGATCAATTGGTGTTAAAAAGAGACCATTGGCATGTTTTAATTCCTCGATAAAAGCCTCGAGTTTTCATTCCCCATCAAATCTTTTTAAATTAATTCAAAAATATATTAAGATAAATCATAGAAATCTCACAAAGTGAAGCTAATTTATATGGGAAATGTGCATGTTTATCTTTATTAGGGTGACCCAGGGCTTATGACCTGTATGCGATGGCTTAAGTGATCGCTCTGCACAATGCATCGTTCGCTAATTCCACTCCACTCCATGATCACTTCTAAGAATGTCCACACATTATCAAATTTTTGAAAGTTGTATAGGTATATGTTCTAAATCAGTTTCTTTTATATATTCAAATGGATACAAATAGTTTTCAAATATCTGTGTTTGGAATATGGATGTTTTTCTGAGAAAAGCACAAAAGCATAAAATCTGCAATTTTTTCTTTATCAGAATTTCCTCAGCACGTATTGTCCAATGCGCGTGGCCCAGTTTATATTATACAAAAACTGTTAATGCAATAAAAATGCAATGTGTGAATCTAGCTTTACTGAATTAAGCATCCTTTGTTTCCTTGTCTTTATTGTGGAAACTACCATGCACATTATGTATTTAGGAGGGGTAGAATAAATGTTTTAAAATAAATTGGAAAGTAATAAATTATATTATGAATCCACATTGATAATGCAGTACATCCTCAATTGTTTTCTGTTAAAGTAGACACCACACATTCATAGTCAGTTTACAGCAAATGTATATTGAATAGCTTGACATTGTATATTGAGCAAAATACAAAAATGAAGCACTTACAGATGAGCTCGATCTTAATGTTATGTATAGATGCCAAAAGTTATGCTATTCACAATGTACAGAGCTGCCAAGGCTGCATATCATAAAAACTGTAAAATAATTTCTTAAACCGTTATTGTAAGACTACTAAAAACAATACAAAAAATATCTAAAACCAAGGCAGCACTCTTTCAATTCTCACTGATATTCATCTACCTTAGTCATCAACTCGTTCATTTTGTGCATTTTAAAATCTTAGGCTTCTTGACACAGAAATGATGTAATGGAATATTCTCACTGCGGTAATGTCATGCACCTTTTGCTCTTGACAAAATAATTTTCTTAAAACTAGACATAATTGGTACATTGATATTACAAATATTTTCTTTATGAATTAAGTTAAATTAAAAAGAAGCATCACAATGTAAAAATGTTACATGTAGTTTTAAATATTTGATAGATTAAAGACATCAGAATTTCTCATAATATGTTACTCAACATTATAGAATGACCATGAGACTTTTCAAGAGTTGAGTAAAACAGCAAAGCATTTTACTATAAATTCTCTTCTCTCGCAAAAGACACATGTCACCACCTCAAAATGTCTTCAAGTGACTGGTAGGACGGTCGTTGATACCTCTGTTGAATAGTACTATAAATACAAATGTTTTTAGAGGGATGAAATCCAAAAGCATGCAACAAAATTTGTTAGATTAAGTAACCTGCGAGTGCACTGTAACTGCACAAATAAATTAACAAAAAGTAAATATCTTTTTGTTAATTTATTTGTGCTCTTGAGATATTGAGATACTATCTTGAGATATTTCTAAAATGTAGTAGCAAATTTAAACTATATCTAAAAATCAATACTAATATATGATATTATAGTTAGTATCTATAATATTCAAACTAGTTTCTTACTGTGGAGATAGGTTTATGGTTGAAGTTAATAGGCCAGTTGAATGACTGATTCAAGGCGATCTAACTTTCAGTCTTATTTTTTAATGTTATGTCAATATTCAGATATCTTGAAAAAGTTTTTATTAACGATGAAAACTAACATTTTCAATTCCCATAAAAATCACTTATATTTTGAAAATAAGACGCTGTATGATTTCACTAAGAATTATAAAACTAAATGCAAAATGTTTTAAAAGAGAGTTCTTATATCTTCATTTAAATGTTACAGTTTTAGCTAAAATACAACATGTTCTTTAATTTAACGCAAGCCCCTGTTTTGAAATTGTAAAATAATTTCATGAAAAACTAAAATAACATAAAAATACATTTTTATTGAGCTACTATAATTTCCATTATTTGATGGCATATTGTAATCTTGGATTTGTAAGCACACTAAAAGGCAATAAGTAAATAAAACTTTGAAAACAATCTATAACACGAGCATTCTAAGGACTGGTTATATCAATTTGGTTTATAGTAATCTGTCAGTAGGGATGTTGCGGATGCATATTTTTTGACATCCGCAGATAAGGATCTCAAGTTTTTTAAAAGATACCTAGTTTAATTACATATATAAATGAAAGAGATGGTAATTTTTTAATATATTTATATAATATTAAAAATTTTAATACCTAAATTTAAAAATTGGTGCATTGCCGCCTTTTCAGGCTCCAGACTGTTTCTCAAAGGTTTGCATATTAATCCCGCGCCACTAAATAATGGTTCACTAGGAACACTGGCTGATGGAGACGATAAATATCCGCGTGCTGGTGATGGGCCGAGTCATATTTTTTCTAACTCGAGTATCTCAATTTAATTGATATGTTGGCTGACTCGAGTTGACTTGGTGCATAGATAAGACTCAGTGTCTATTTGAGAGTTGAGACTGCCAGATCGGTATGTACGAACGTCATATTACTGTAAGGGTACCTCTTACGTATACTCAACTCGATGTCGCAAACTCGTTAGTCAATCAACTCCAGTCAAATAAACTTTTAGAAATAATATAAATAAGGAAAGACAAGGATAAATACTAGATTTACGTATAAATAAAGAGATAAGTATTCAACAATATGTGTTTTCTTCAAGTGATTTACTAATGTGGAGATGTTACCTATGTCTTTATAATTACAGGCACATAATTTGCATTTGACTCTGTTGTCATTACTTTTGGAAAAAAAAAAACTCCCATGCAACGCTCTTATTTTATTCTTTTCATGCGGAATATTAATAGCAAATACTTATCACTAATACCCATTACTATATTCGCGGAAAATTAAATGCGAGTAATTAATAATTACGCAAATCACATATAGCGGTCACGGTCCCTGAGCCGGGTCGAGCGGCGCGCTGCGTTTGCAAGCTGAAGTCGTTCGAAAGTGCGTGGTAACCCGAGTAGTATTGTTCGAAAACCGAGTTGAATTAAACCGATTTGCGATAAACCGAGTAACTCGGTCTTCGAACGATGTCATGCCATTTCAGCCAATCGAGCTGCCGTTCGGTCAGCCTCGGCTCTACTCGGGACGTCTCGTGTTGGCTCGGTCGGCCTCGGTTTGGTTCGGCAACCCGAGCCCGCTCGTACGAACGATGTCACTCAGTCACAAACGTTTGTTAAAGTTTTACGACTTTTACGTTATGTCTTATAATTTTCTAGTGATGTTGACCGCGTGATTTGCATAATTATTAATTACCAGCGTTTGATTTTCCGCAAATATAATTTGCAGTCAATATGCCCCATGAATAATAATAATTTAGTTTTAGATTTTGATACATTTCTTCGGTTTAATTATTCTTTATTTAAACGCTTTTCGTAAATGTCAAATGATTCAAAGTTCCTATTTGATGTAATAATAATTTAACCGTAGATTTTAATACATTTCTTCTGTTTAATTATTATTTATTAAAATATTTGATTATATCATATTTACTTAAAGGGTTTGCTGGAAGGAAACTCATTTTTGATGGAAGCTTGCTTTGTACAAGTAAAATTAGGTACATAATATTGTATGTTTCACTCTGTATGCTGTATGTTTGCGACATCGATACTATAAGTAGTACGTAGGGCATACCCGTATTATGACGGAACACTTCGTCTTCCGCCGCCAAAGGCGAAGTGTTCCGATGACAGCCGAGCCGAGTCGAGCGGCCCGCACCATCTGCGGTCGTTTCGTTCAAACATTCTCACGTGGCTTGAGACAGCGAGCTGCCGGAAATGCAACTCGAGTTGACTTGCTGGCAGTATAATTCGGTTTATTCAAGTAAATTAACCCGAGTCGCTCATCGCTAACGCGCGCTATTCCAGATATTTTTAAGTCACCTTGATTAACACTCCACCATTTAAGCGGGCTTTCTGAAATATTTAGTCTTATTTTATTGCGATATGAGAGCATTTCCTTCTCGAGAACAACATCAGGGGTGTCAAGGGTTTCTGCACTTTCAACTTCATTTGATGAATCTAGCATTATGGCAAGATCATGTATCATCATTTTTCAAGCAAGTCTCACTGACCGTATTGGACGTCCCTGGGTGTCCTGAATCTTTTTCCAGGGAATCTCTCATTCTCATTTCTTTCGCTTTTTCGAAATGTGCAGACTTTTGCGTTTTCCCCCAACAACTCGTTTTTGTAAAATCTATGCTTTAAACAAACTACTATAACTTACTATAAACCATGTTGATGCAACAGTCTTCAGTGGAATAAAATTAACGTTAATCAATATATTGTGCAATTAGCAGCGAGGGTTTTCGCATATTGCATAGTTTCCAAGTTTTCCACTGTGATGTGAACTTATCACAAAAGAAAAATTACAAATTTCATTTAGTGTCCCTCTTGTTTTCAATGCGAGAAAGATTAGTTTGGAATGAAAAAAAATTGTATATTTCTCTATGTAAAATGGATATGAGAGCACCAGTTCCTGAAGCAATTTCGGATAAATATTGGCACCTTTCAATTTGTGCTTATTTGTTAGTTGAGGACTTTAATGCCAGCTAACTTTTTGACTTTTTTCCAGAAAAATATTGCATTATATTCGTGCAATATGGTAATTAAATTATATATTATAAAATTCAATAGAAATTAGAAATAACTGAAATTATTTAAAACAGGCATAGTTTCTGGCTGACATTTCGGATACATTGCAGGGTCCATCATCAGGGCGTGTTGTAATATGGGTTGCGATTAGGTATTGGCTTGCAATACCGTGTCGAAAGCAGGATGTGTCATTGTCAGTATTGTGCTTACTGCGTCAAAAACAGAGTATGCCTATGTTTATGTATTCAGAGGCAAAATTGTGTCGAAGACATGTGGTAGAAAGAACCAGAAAGGTCGTAAAAACACGACAGAATATCCCAGAAGATTCTGAGCGGCCATGAAAACCTAAGAACATTTATAAACATAGTTCTCCAAAAGAATTAATTGGTCATTATAAATGAAGTTTAGGTAATAACATAAAAATGTTCTCAGGTTTTACAGCCGTTCAGAATCTTCTGTGTGTAGTTTTCTGGGATATTCTGCCATATATATCTAACCTCTCTGGCCGACATTTCACATCCCATCGCAGGGTCCATCAAAAGGGGTGATATCATTATATACATGGCAGAAAACTACACACAGAAAAAATAATGATATACGCGAAAAAATAAAATCCGTGATATTCCTCACATATAAAAAAAACTAAGTATTCTCACCATACCAATCTAAATAATTTTGGATTATTCCAAGTATTCCCTAATTTCATTTTAAACTAACTTTGTTGTTATTTTTTAAATTACAATGTTCCCTTTTGGGTGGTGATGCAAATGCTAATTTATACAGTAAAACTCCGTTAATTATGTATAGGTAGTTCCTTTTAGACATTCAGTAAAACCCCCATAATTCGAAAAAACCCAAAATGTTAATTTCATAGTAAATTAACCCGGATAAATCGAAAACCCCAGTAATTCGTAATTCGAAATAATTAATAGTCCCTTGCACCACAAATCAATACATTTTAGTTCATATAATTAAATGAGAAGAACAAATATGTTAAAAACCGCTACTTTATGAATAGAAATGTCTTGATCCTTGTATTAGCTTAATACAGTAAAACTTCAGTTTTAGGTTTCTTGTTTTCACATTTTCCCGCTATTTACACTGAAAAGTCGAAGTTCCGTTTCTTCTCCATACATTTACATACAAATATTTGGCGCAATTTGCGCGGAAGAATTTTTCATTTCCACAGGTTTTACGCCAAAATATTTAGAAAATTCAACTCTACGTTCATTGCAATTTGCGAGTAAAATTTCCTTTTTTCTTTCCACAAATTTAACACATCAACATTAGATAAATTTTGTATTTTCAACGGAGCATCTTTCGTGTTTGGGTTCCGGTTCTAGCAAATATGTATTACGTTAGTAATGAAGCAATGTAAAAAGGGGCAAACTATTCACTGAATGTAAATATTTTTAGTATTTAACTAATGACTCTTTTTATTCCTTTTACCATCCACATGATTTTATTCTTTGGGTGGTATCATGGCATTCATCAGTGCGAAAATCGCAACAGTTGTCGTGCCATTTTGCGCGCATTGCCGTGGTGACAGATCTATTTAACGGGTTTTCGCATAATTCAAAATGATTTTTCTGGGTCCCTTGAATTTCGAAATAACGGGGCTCTACTGTATTTAGTAAGTTTAGTTGCCAAGTTTAGCTTCACTGAATGTATTTATGAAATTTCTGAGGCATTGGAGATACAAAAATGTAAAATTTACATTTGTGACTTAAGTGTCAATTTCCTTATAAATCTAAATTGAAAGGTAATTTTGTTACAGTGGACCCTCGATATTTGTACATGTTGATATTTGCCTTGATTTTTCTCAAATTTTTTTTTAAACGTCAATATACCTGCCATTTGAGTCAGTCAGTCTTGGGTGGTGATTTTTTTAAATTTAGTCGAGAAATGGCACCCAAGCATCGCTACAATTTCATGACGATGTGTTTCACTTTCAGAAAAATTTCTAAAACTAAACACGATAAACAACATTAGATAAGTTCTTTAAAAAAACAAATGCTGGTGAACAATCGGGATACCAATTACCTGATGTTATAAGGGAAGGTGACCTCCCTTCCTACAAAATGTAAATTCTGGTTGAAATTTTATGTAGGTCTACAATATATTTACAGCATCACGACAAGTATATCTATCATAACAATAAAGCATTCAGAAATAGTGGTTAATATGCACATAATTAAAATGTATTTACAATGATTTCTGAAATCGAATTTTCAATGTTTTTTTTTTGTTAAACCATTTTTACTTAATTCCTAAAGGAAAAATTCATTTGACATTCACTCTTCCCTCAGGAATGGCTTAACAACGAATATTGAGGGTCCACTGTATATGTATGTAATAAACATTTAATTACCTGTATCAGTTTAAATACAAGAATAATATGGAAAGGAGTTCCTCGAAGTTCCAAACATCAATATACAGAGTGTCTCTTAGCTACTAGCAATAACTTAACAATAGGTTGATTCCTGCCTTGATATGAGTCGAAAATGTTCAAGCAACCATGAGCTAATATCAACACTTACGGAGATATGCAATACCAAAGTTTGCATTTTTTCTCAATATTTCTAACATGCAAAAAGTTGAACTACCATTACAGAATCGATTAAGAAAAATAAAGTCAAATAAAATGATAAAAACTTTGCAAAATTTTAAAATATAATTTTTTTATAAAGTTCCTATCTTTTCATTAGAGTTGTATTGAAGTGAATGAATTTTTCATAATCAATTACTGTAATGACGGTTCAACTTTATACAAAAAAAGTTAGAAACGTTGAAAAAAAAAAAAGTGAATATTGCATATCTCCATAATTACTGATATTCTTATTCAATATAGGTCATTGTTGCTTGAATTTTTCGACTCACCATCAGGAATCCATCCGTAAAGTTCTTGTTATTAGCTATGAGACACCCTATATTTACACATAAGTATAACATGAATACAGGGAGTATCATTTGCATTGCACTCTATTTGTGAAATTGTCTATATCAACTATAAAATTCACGAACTTCTGTAAATAAAAAAGCAATTAATATTAATTGCTGTATATCTTATAATTTTTAGTTTTCTCTCCTAATCAACTGTATACTTCAGCTCTGATTTTACATTTTTATTAACATTAATGGTTTTTTCCTCAGGTTGTACTCTTCATTTTGATTATTTCTGAATTTACAACCATGCCTGGTTTCCAATATTTTAACTTCCGCACTCCCCAAAGTCATTATTTTACAGCACTTTCAAAAGGACATTTTCATTCCGTGCATAAGAATCATTTTCAGGGAACACGTCGGCCACAATAGTGGAAAACAATTTCTGTCCAGAGGCACTTTACTAAGATGATTGCAACAGTCACAAATTTTATAATTTTTCCTCTAAAATAATAATCTATTGCGTTTCAACCTTCAAATTATTATTAGGGATGACAGACATTATTTAGATTCCATCCATCATTTCAACAAAAATAATTCACTACAATTAATTCCAACTAATTATTTAACTTACTAGTGTAAAAATTTGTTAATATAACTATGAGTAACATGATACATTTTTAGCTAGTTACACACAAGTCAGAGCAAAATAAAACTATTTTTTTATCTTATATTACAGTAAATCAAATGAAAAAATTAAAAGCATGAAACTAATTATTTTATTCTAAATAGTTTTAAGGAATAATGAAACACTATTACTATTTTGAGGATTGTTCTTAATATTTTGCATTAGTCTCATATCTCATTAACTAGAAAGATAGCAGAAAAATCCACAAAATGGTTGTATAGGTTACTCATTATTCATAAAAACTATTTTTAAAATGTCTAATGAAAAAAGTATTGAAAAATAAGATATTATTGTTTTTTTTACTGTAGTTATGTTTTAATGATCTGCATTATATATATATATATATATATATATATATATACCTCACCTCGTGCTGAGTCCAGAAAAAAACTCAAAATTAGAGTACTCTATCTGTTTTAGTTCACTTAAAAGGAAATAGGCAGACTAACACACCTAATACGATGTGGGCATGCCGATTATCTTAGTCAACGCGTGCCACACGGTGACGGCAATTAAAGCATTGAGCTTTTATGGTGTAATGCTCGTCACTGAACATTCTTGGAAATCACTCAAACATGTTTTCTGAAAGTGAAAACTTTGGTAGAAAAGATTATATGTATTCAACATACTCTATATACGATATTAAAAGTATGATTAATTATTCATATAAATACCTTTTTGCTAATGTTTAATAGCCAAAATATACTCCCATTGCATAAAAGTGAAATAAAAATGTGCACAGTAGAACCATATTATTTAATTATTAAAGGACCTGATAAATGGACGCATGAGTTACATCTATTCTTGGTAAAAGTATACGCTGCACTGAGAAGAATATCTCTCCTATAATCACAAAATACCAAAATATCTTTCAAATGCAATAAAACATGCAATGAAGCTAACTTTTGAGCAACTGAATAACATGAACTCTATCGTGACCGGTAATCAGCTTTTTATTATAAAAAAAAGACAGTACCTATCTTTACATGTCGGTTCCTAAGGAAAAGGTATTTTTTTTAAATTTCGTAAAAAGAAATTTGTAAATAATCAATATTATAGATAAAATAGACATCAAAATAAAATGAGAAAAAAAAATCCGGTACCTTCGCTGAATCAAACACTTGCTCCCCACAGGTTGCGAAGATATCGTTTATTAATTAACTGTTCGCGTCTTTACTAAGTTTTATATATGTAGTCTATTTTTCAAACATCCCATACATACGGTGGTGGTGTCTTCTGTAAGTCTCGGCGTTAGAGTTTGATCGCCCGGGGTTCAAGCCCCATCTGCGGCCATTTTTAATTTTGTTTTTAGCCATGAATTCGAACAAAATTACGGACGTTACACGAAGTTACGCGGACAGATGGACACACAGACAACGAATTATTATATTTGGGATTTACTTTGTTTTTAGTGTACCAGAGGTCGATCTTTTGGTCATGGCACTTCAAAGATGTGTTGTGTACACATTTTCATAAAAAATGCCAAAATTTGAATTTGCATTGAGTGTAACACCTTGACAATATTTATAAAAATAAAATCCATTCACAAAGTGAATCAAAGAATTAATGGAACACCTTAAACTTGTTGACAGAATCAACAAATTGTGCAAATACATTGCTGGCATTTTTGTTGACAAGAGATGACTAAATATAGAATAAATAATGAAGTAGCTGTGCCATATTTTTTAAGGTACAGGTGCAGTGGTTTTTTTAAGATCAAAAAGTAAAAATGCTCTTCATTGTTGCAGAGATGTACTCTAGAAAAGTTAAGAAAGTGGATGGTCCAATGTTATGTTTAAAATACAAATCATCAAAAATAAAATCATATCCTTAACACGTTTCCAGCTGACTGCATGAGATATATCATGAGTGGTATTAATGATGGATGCCAGCCGAGCATTCTCAGGGTAGGTTCCTTAGGCCTCAATAAAAGTCTAAGTTCAATGACATTCTGACTCCTTGGCATTTGAAATACAACTCCATGCAGTTAGTCAATGCTGATGGTTATGAGATTTTCAATTTCAACTACCAAAATCATGAGGTATCTCGTGCCCATTGCTTTGTATGGGACATTTCTGCATAAACTGGTGAAATTGATATAGCAAGGAAAATATATAATTTTCAGAAAGTATAAAAATTTTTTTGGAAGTTGAACAAGATTCAAATATTTTGAAAATTTGCAAAAGATGCAAAACCGCCACTATCCATATGGAGCCCATATGGATAGTGGCTACACCACAATTGATGTAAAAATCTAGAAATATTTGGGAATTTAAAAAAAGAGTTTTGCCCATTAAAACTATCAATATCTATAAGAATTGTAAAATTAATAATATCAATGATGGTTGAGTACTTCAAAGTTGAATGTCTAATCCAACCAATTCTGAATTCATGACAGGCAGTGAATGAGCATGCTGAAATCTTATTTTTCTTAACATCTTTGAATCCTTAATAAATAATTAAAAAATTATACTTTGGTCAACTTTGTAATTCAAAAATGAATAACATGACCACCATAGACGTGCAGAAAGAACATATGCTCTTTATATAATATGTTAGTGTTACAATTTACTTTGCAACTCCTAACAATTTATTCCATCCCTTGGATTTACTATTATTTTACTACACATTATTTATTGGATTTTACTATTATTTACAATCGACTTTCTAAATGTTTGAATGCTACTACATACATATACGAGAAATATGAATTGTAATATATTATATTACTTTCAACAGTATGTCATTTTATTCAAAATTCCAAGTGCACACATTTATTCCAAACTTTCATGGAAATTACTAGTTTGTTTGCAAAATATCCATTGCCTCAGTAAATGATATAAAATTACAAAAATAAAATAAACATAAAATAAAATAAATTATTTAAATTCAGACAAATTAGCATTTTAAGAAATATCACATTTTTGAAAAAGAAAAAAAGGCAATACTAAGTATTTATGTTTTGATAATGATTTAGAATTTAATATGTATACTACTACTAAATTTTTTTATAAAAAAAGACTAGATATAAAAAAAATTAATTTGTTTTGAAAAATTTACTGATAAGAGTGTAAGATGACCTGATCAAGAAAGCAGTTAACTAAACAGAAAACCATTTGATTTACATTTTCCTTTTTAGGCCCTGAAAAATGTAACCCCATATTATAAAGTACAGAACCTTGACCAAAAAACCAATCTACTATTTTCTTACAATCAATCTTACAATCATAGAAATATCATAACTTTGAATATGTATTTACATAAATTGCAGTCACAATTACAATAAATAATAATTATTTTTATGTATTTTAAAACACAATATTTGCTACATATTTGCTGAGAAATAGAATTATTTCTGTCAATTTACTGTGATTTTTTGTTTGAGTGAATTACACCGATGTCAGAATCGTATAAAAAATTCAGTTACAACATGAATTGAATTGAATTGAGAATCGAAAACAGCTTGGGCATCTAAAAATAATACAAAACAAGCTGAGATAGTGTGAATCAACAGATACAATCTGAAACTACCATACAATTCTTACATGCACCAGAAATACAGAGAAATAATACTTTCCAATCAATATTGAATTGCTTTGCTATATTTAATGACAAAATCTGAATTGGTTAGATTTTCTCATTTTTTAATTCTTAACTTTCACAATCCCTTCTTTCCACACAATGCTTTAACAGATTGAGTATTACTTTTAAAGATAAAACAACGGATCCTATGCATAAACAAGTTTAGATTGGGAAATTTTATACATTTTTAAAAATAATATTCTGAACCATTCCGGGCAAGATTCTGTCCATATAATAGATGCTTTAGCTATGTACAGCGCAAAAACGCACAGAACCTTAAATTATTTGAAGAATATTGTTATGAGTTATTTCAATTAAGATTTTTTCTCAGTACCGTCTTTGGAAAGCTCTACATTTTGTTAACTTAAATATGTATTGATAGACATTGATGATTATGTACTCACAATTAATTCTTAATGACAGTAGTTTACTTGGGCCGGTTTTATAATGTAAAGTTGAGTCCCGCTTTAAAAAATAATTAACCTGCTTCCAAAACAAAATACAAATATTGTTCACAAGTTTCTTAATTTATGTTCATGAATTATTGAGTCATTTTATTTATAACAAAGATTATGTACATATTTTAAGAAGAATTTAATACAAAAGCAGTCTCCTCAAAGTATTTGTAATTCATTAAGACCGTTGATACTGATTTACAATCATTACATTTTTGTTTAATTTGAATAGGTTTTAAAATACCTAATGTTAAAAAGCAACAATAAACAGATTTTCGCTACTCAAATCTGTAATGCAGTTTTATAAAACTAATTATAAATAAATACATACATTATTTACAATTCCACAAAATAGTTTCACTTTCAACATGTCACACATATTCAGATGTGTTATTGTTAATTAGATTGGAAGAAAATTAATATATCAAAAGAAAAAATATCAAAACGCATCATTGTTATTATAATGCACAGCATGATTCAACCGCATGTCTAGTTACCATATTTCGCTTCGAATTCAGTCCAATTATGCAATTTTAGATTAATGGCTACATTTGCACACCACAAGTACAAACATATATTATTTTTTGTACTCAGGTATGGATTACAGAAAGTATGTAGTACGTTGTGTTATATTATAAGTCAACAAAGAAAACGTTGGTCTTCATATTTGACTAATTAATTAACCATTACACCATTTTTCGCAGAGATTGAGAGGTCAAGATGCCACACTATTCCGTTCCGGCATAGCATTCTCATCCTCGTTCATACTTTTTTTGGGCACACGTGCCCATAATGATTGAAGTTTTTAAAGAATTCTTGGCAATTTATATACATAGATATATAGAGCATCTCTCACACTGCGGTAAAATAAAATTTAACATATGTGAAAAAAAATTTAACATAACACCTGGAATTGATAAAGGTTTGAGTATTTGGAAAAATTTTCTCTGGAAAACTTTACTACATATTTTTCAGTGAATGTAACCTATAATTCATTATTTCACTCTGATCTCGTAAATAATCTCTTCCCTCTTTCAAACAGTCTGATTCAATCTTTATAGGCACAGGGTCTGATTGTTTTTCATCTTATTGTTTTATGACATTCTTTATAAAATTAAACTAGAATTCTACGCTTAATTCATTTTAAACTTTCTGTACAAATTTAATCTTTCGCAGAGACCATCTTTTCTATTTATTTTGTGTATGCTTCAGAATCACTGAGAACAAATTTAATGCATAAAGAAAATGCTATTGAAACAGGCTAAATAGTATTCTCTGGATCTTGCCGCATTATTTACATACATACCCCCTTTTCTTGTTAATTCTTGTTTTTCTGTACTTAACTGTCACTCAAAAGTTTAAAATTATTTTTAAAATAATGTTAAATAGAAAAAAAAAAAAGTTAAAAAGAAAAATCAAAGTTAAAAAGAAAAATCAAAGTTAAATAGAAATTTGCAAAATTTAAAAAATCTATATAATTGAAATACATAATCGATATAAGTTACTGTAAACGTTTTACAAAAAATAAGTCAGAAATATTGAAAAAAAATGCAAACTTTGATGTTGCATTTCTCCATAACTATTGATATTAGGTCATGGTTGCTTTAACATTATCGACTCACAATCAAGTCCTGCGAGATTATTGATGCTTTCCAAATAACTCTGTATAACAAATTTTACTTAATGTTCAATTCAATAAAAAAAGAGAAGAGGACATTAAGGCTGGACTTTCTCTTCAAATGCATATTTTGACACTTTTCGAAAATGTGGGTTTTCATTATTCATTTATATCAGACACAAATACAATTTTTTTAGGACGATAACTAAGATAGAGGATTTGTTCTCATATAAAAGTCATAAACTAAACATTATTTATAATAATTAGGAAAATATAAGCATTAATCGACAGGGAGCAAGCAAAAAATTAGTTTTCAGTGTCTTAGAAATCATCAATATTTACTGAATATTTATATGTATGCACAGTTTTTTTTTTTTTCATATAAAGCTTACCTTACATTGAGGAATGAAATGTTCAATATTAATAAAGTTATAAATTTTTAAATTTGCAAGAAATTTTTACATTTTTGATGACTTTAAATCGCTTTTTATTCATATGAAGAGATCATTTTAAACAATATATTGTATTTACTTGTGCACTTTGAGGCATCATTCACTAATTAAAAGTTTTTTTTTTAATTAGAAACACGAGTTAATTATTATTTAAAAATAAAATTTCCAAAGTATGAAATATGCCAACAAATGAGAATGCCATGGGCCGAGGCGAGGGCCGGATGCCTGCTTGCGGCCGCTTATTCCTTTTGATGAAAACTCACTACAAAATGTGTTTCTATGCCAATTTTGACATTAATATGAATTCATATTATATTATACTATCAAAAACAATTGAGTTTCACTCTGACAGTAAGGTTTTTGACTAAATTTATATAAATTTGTTCGTTGTATCGTAATTTCCAACATTATAAGTATGTTTTTTCCTTCGCCATAATAATTAAATGACAACCTCTATATATTAGCAGCGTATGCGCGGCGCAGGGGAATTTAGCGGTAATTGTCTGCAATCAATGGCGTTGTCTTCGGAAGAAGATTACTATCGCCACCGCTGATATTGCGATTGTACATCACATATTAACTGATAACGTACAAATAAATCATTCTTATAATCATACTAGCTGTTCGTACCCGGCGTTGCACGGGTTAAGGATTAAGTTGAAAATAAATTTGTGGGAGGAAACAAAGGTTTGATTTGAATGGTGTAGATTTGCATCGAAAATATATCAGAGGGAGGAGAAAAGGTAAAAAGGTAGGGAGGAAATATTGCCTATGTTACCTGCCGAGTCCTAAAGAATAAGTTTCTAAATTTTGAGTCCAATCGGTCAAACGGTACAGATTTTCATCGAAAATATGTCAGGGGGAGGGGAAGGGGTATGAGAATAGGGGGGAAATGTTGCCTATGTTACCCGCCAGGTCCCAAAGCATAAGTATGCAAAATTTGAATCGAATCGGACAAACGGTGTGGATTTGTATAGAGAACAGCCAGACAGACAGACATTGAGTTTTATAGGTATAGATATATATATACAGGGTTATTTGTAAAACATTAATAACCTCGCAGGACTATACTCCTGCCTTGATTACGAGTCGAAAATGTTCAAGCTATTATGACCCAATATCAATAGTTAAGGAGATATGCGACATCAAAGTTTGCATTTTTTTTTCAATATTTATGACTTATTTTTTTTGTAATAATATATATATATATATATTATATATATATATATGTGTGTGTGTGTGTGTGAATGATTTGAGCAAACATGTTTTCTAAGAAAAGAACTTTGTAAAAACAAACCCATAAAAAACAAATTTTTATTATACTCCCTTTCTCATTGAATCAAGTTTCGTGCATATACACGCGTCGGGCTAATTACTCATTTGTATTAATTCCAATTTGAAAAAACCGTGGACTACATATGTAGCGCAGGGTATTGTTTTTGTTCATAATTTCGTGAAATCGCGTGATTTAACTTTGAGTCTCTAGCTAGGCTCCGATTGGTTGTTGCTCGACGCATTCAGTGTGCGTGAGCAATCGACGCTGACACACATGCGTAAAATAATGATTTAAAGTTGTTGGGCTACGTACGTAGCCCGTACGTGCACTGGCGGAACTTTTTAGGAGTGGAATATTTTTTTAAATTGATGCAAGTATTTATCTTTTCTTATTATTTTTTGTATTATATTTATGTACTGCAAACTTACTGTTTGTTGATATTTTATTAACAGATTGCTAAATATAGATCGCAGAATGGAAGAAAACGTGTTGAGATGGCTAGAAGAGGAGTTAGATCAGGATGATTTGATTGAAAGCGAACACGAAGAGGATTTGAGAGAAGAAGAAAATATGGTTCATTCTCCGCACGACACTGATACCGAGCAAGAAGATCAGACTGATGACAATGGTGAGAATGCTGGACAAACGATGATTCGGACGACAGTATGACACTCGCAGAATTAGCCACTTTTAAGTCACGAAATGAAACGGAATGGATGAAACGACCATTTCCTACAACAAGGGTATGTTCTAATAATATTATACAAAGACCTTTAGGACCAAAAGGTACAGCTTCTAATGCCAGTACACCCCTTCAATTTTTCGAGTTATTTATTGACCCTGATGTCTTTGAATCCCTGGTAAGGTGTTCAAATATATATATTGATACTATAAAGAATAAATACCAAAGAGAACGCGATGCGAAGCCCACAACTCTAACTGAAATGAGAGTGTTTGTTGGGCTACTCATAGTCATCGGTGTCAATAGATCAGGACGTCAACATCTTAAAGACTTTTGGGACAACTCTATAAATCGTCACTCGTAATAAATAGTATCTCACAATGTCTATAAATCGATTTCGTTTCCTAATACGATCTGTAAGATTTGATGATATCTGCGACCGCCCTCAGAGACAAGAAATTGATAAGCTTGCTGCCATATGGGACATTATTGAGGCTATGAGACATCATTGTTTCTGAACAATGATGTCTCATAGCCAATCAATAATCAATAATCAATGATGTAATATTCTGATATTACACTCCGTGAAAACTTGACATTGGATGAGCATTTAGAGGACGATGTTGTTTTATTATGCACCTACCCACCAAACTGGCAAAATTTGGGATAAAGATATTTATGGTAGCGGACACAAAATATCCGTATGTCTACAACTTTGAAGTATACTGTGGTAAACAATCAGAAGGCCCATTTCATGTATCCAACAGTGGCAGACGTCACTAATAGATTACTAGAGCCACTTATATGTATGGGACGTAATGTTACGATGGATAACTGGTTCACCAGTTATCCAATGGCATTGCAGCTTTTGGAATAAAGAGTTACCGTTGTCGGCACTCTCAAGAGTAATAAGCGAGAAATACCCCCAAATTTTAAAGACTAGTTGGGACCGAGAAATAAATAGCTCTTTGTTTGGGTTTCAGAAAGACTACACTAGTCAGTTATGTACCAAAAAGCAACAAAACAGTCGTATTATTGTTAACAATCGATGCTACTACTGGCGATGCCAAAAAGCCAGAAATTATAACGTTTTATAATCAAACAAAGTGTGGGGTGGATATTGTGGACAGGATGTCTCATCAATATGACGTGTCTAGAAATTGTAGTAGGCGTTGGCCACTCACATTATTTTTTTATTTTTTGAATATTGCCGGTATAAATGGTCTAGTTATTCACCAGTTGAATAATCCAAATGAAAAAATTATCAGACACATTTTTCTTCAGTCTTTGGGGTTTGAGCTTGTGAAACCATTAATTTTAGAACGTATTCATCAGGATAATATTCCAAGAAGCATAAAATCAAAAGCAAAATTATTGTTGAATGTGTCTGAAACTCCTCAACAAGGAAATATACCAATTCGTGGGGGGGTTGCACGCTGTGCGTATTGTAGCAGAATGCGTGATCGCAGCAATAGGAAAACTTGCTCAAAATGCTACAGGCGTATATGTAATGATCACCAAATTTTAATTTATCCTTCGTGTAATGAAAATTTAAAAAAAGTTTTTAAAAAAATGTAAGAATTAATCCAAAAGTTGATTGATCTCAAATAAGTATGTGATTTTTTTAGAAGTCTGAAGTTTTGTTAATATTTTAAGTTAAGAAAGAGAAGATATATTTTTTTATTTCGGTTTACTTAATAAATGTCATTTATAATAATAAATGTGTTTTATTTAAAAATTAAACGATTATCTTTCAGTATATTTCAATTTAAAATGGGCTACAAGTGAAGCCCACGCGAGCACTCTTAAATGTTTTAGAGGTGCGTGTACCGTAGTGTTAAAATTTCGAAAAATCCAAAATTATACTATATTTATTAAAAAAAATTTAAACAAAAATTTGTTAGATCATTTTTATCATCCCGACGAGTCTGCTTGCAAGGTTTCAGCTCGATTGGATCACGGAAAAAGGGTTAAAAATCGATCCAAAGTTTTTTCATCAGACAAGCAAGCAGACGCTACGAGTTAAAAGAATGGGAGTAAAAATGTGAAATATTTTTGCAAATTAATATAAAAAATTGCATCCCTCACAATTTGTATGTGATTCATCGTCATCATCTTCATCCCCTTGTCCTAGTAGTGTCAGGGGCCCAAAGACGACAAGGTGCTTCCATATTCCCCTGTCTTGCGCCGCTTCCGCATGAGTCAACCAGTCTAGACAGTACATGATTGCGAAGTATTATATCACAAACTATTATTTTTTGATTGAGGGATAATGATTAATAAATATAAATAATTATCAGAAGATGTTATAGTATCATTGTCTTGCACCGAGCCGCTGCTTTAAAGACAGATTCATTTTATGCATAAAGTAAGGCACTGTCTTCAATCCATAATATGAGTAAATTACTTAAATTTTACCCCCTATTTTGCTGATAGAATAAATCGAAAAATAAAATTGCACACTTTCAAAAGCTTCAGCCGCACATGCGCACTGCGCCTGACATATCATTTTTCGATAAACATATTACAAGAAATGCATTTAAAAAGAATTGGAGAAATATTTGTTTTTTTATATTTTTAAATTTTAGACAGAAAACGTTTACAATTTGACTAAAATAATACATTTTAACATAATGCGTTTTGATATTTGCATTCAATCAGCTGCATAGAAAAGTTGTCGTCGGGTGTTTTTGTATATGTCAATTGTTTGCACTTCAACATCAAACAATGACATAAATATATTGTCATCTCTTTCTATCAAGCCTTCTCACTCTAGCAATTATCACGGCCTATATAAGGAAATCTCATGTCACTTGATATTTCATTCAGATTATCTATCACAACCCTCTTGAAAGAGCATGACCAAATTACCGAATACTTCGAATTTCAAACTTCTAAACTGAATGTCCAGCCTTAAACATAACCAAGCAGAACTCTTAACAACAAGAAAAATTCTTGTTTTTGCTAATTTGAAACAAACTAATTTGGATAGTTCATTAAAATCAAAAATATATGTAATATGTACAATAGTTAAAGTGTACGTTTTATAAGAATGTCCTCCAAATACACTGTTCGACTGTGATTTGTCACTATCAAATCCAACTTATTGATTCCATACTTCACATACGGGGTCAAAGTTTTGTGTCCCAGTCAATCGCAGGACCGTGGTCAATGATACACCTACATATTATTATATACCAACTTATCAATGTATTCAAAGTGCATTCTTATATGGCGGCAACTCTATTGTACATTGTAATTCATTTATTGAATAGTCACATTATTTAATAAGACAAAAATCTCACAAGTCATAATCACACACCATGGACTCTATAAGAAAGAAAGTCAACTGTTAATTTTATGACATACTAAGGCTTTGCAAAACGAAAAATATTATTATTTCTAAAGTCAAATTTACATTGTAAATCCGGCCCGGAATAGCAATAAGAGGAATGAATATATACATTTTGTGTTGTTAACATGGCCTAAATCGTAAACTACATTTAGCTTGCTTTGGTAATATAATTTATGCTGGTACGGTAAGTTAGTCTGATACAGACATGAGAAATCACATCTTATATTTTGGGAGATAGTATGATAGAAAACTAAGAGCCATTTGGAATGTTTTCACTTCTTATTGAATTGTATAAATCCAAATTTGTATTAATTAGCGGGATAAACTCGAGAAAGTGTGTACAGAGATTACAGCAGATTATTATATTTTGCTTCTGTCTCATAGAATTGAGTATACAGACTACACGGACATAGAAGTTATTTTATGATACAGTTACGCTACACAAAAAATGGGCCATTCCAAAAGGCTTCATTTATATTGAAATATAATATTATTATTAACTAATTTGACAAGTTCATTAATTTATTATGATTTAAACACTATTTAGTTTTTGTTAAAACTACATAGAAAACATACAAAATTATCGAATATTTTAAGTCTTCACTATGTAAAAAATATTGCATATAAATGAATGATCATATTTTTCAAAGTGCTTTAAAGCCTAGTATGGGTGTTTGGAATAAACAGGTATTACACATTGGTATATTGATACTTAAATAAAAATAAAGTTTTTACAAGACAAAACATGCAGTGAACTTCTGATAATTTTTAACCCTTTCTGTACCACGGTGATACAACTGTATCTGTAATAATACTCGCAATTTTTTAAACTAGCATACGGAATGATCACAATTCTAATAATCCGAAGTTCACTGCGTGTTGCAACAAATTATACTAAGGTTACCAACTATTCATTGTCAATAAAAGTATATGGAATTACATTGGGTAGCCAAAATACATACATTAAAAAAACCTTAATAAAGCCTCAGCTTACTAATGTAATGCCTTGATAAATAAGTATGACTAATAGTATAAAAGCAATCATCGAATATATGCTTTAGCATGCATTGTTATTCGGTAGGGGCCTAACCAAATAAAGCTTTTCTCCTTGTTTGTTGGTATAGATGGGTGCACGCTGATAATGTGCTACTAGTTGTTCGAGGGTGTGAAACTTTCGCTGCCCAATACAGTATAGGGATCCTTCCACATGCACGCGGAAGTGTTTGTTGCGGCCTGGAGCCTTTAGTGACACGGAATAATCGCCCATCTGAAAGAGTATGTACATAAATTGTTCAGGACTTACATGAATTCTTAAAGTTAACAATTTATAATAATTAAAAATAATAAATACAGTTAAGTTTCTTAAGGGGTAGCAGCACCTATGTAGAATTATCAAAAAAAATTACACTTTAAGGTCTTAAAAATTAAGTGCAAGTGGTTGCAAGCCATACTTTTTTCTCTCAAAGTTTTAGGCTCCCAGAGAGTCCCCAAATTCGGGCTCGCTGCGAATGTGTGTCTATGAGCCGAAACAGCAAGCTCTCTCTCTCATAATGGATACCAGGCCATCAAGAAAACAAAATAGGAATTTTAACTGAAGGTATAATTTTTTCAGATTGAAACGAAATTGAGATTGTCTAGGTTATTATCTAGGTCATTTTTTTCCCTAGATAGACCGCCCCGGATAGATAATCAAGAGTAATATATAATGTTTTTTAAACAACAGTAGATACATGGAAAATTAATTACAATTCAGTTAGACAAACGACGGCTACATGATAAGTACCTATGTTTAATGACTGATGGTGCCACTGATGTAAAATCTGAAAACCATTTTTTAACCCCATGTTTCGAATGCATCAAAATTTCAGACAAATTTTTTTTTTTTTTTTGTAAATTAGTGGCGTCTAACCATGAATTTTAATAAAAAACAATCAAGTAAAAATAGCGCTTTCATGTATTATTTAGCGCGACAGACAAAGGAAACATTATTTGCCACGTGGCGGCATACCAGGAGTTAAAAGTAGAATTTATGAAGAAAAGTAATTTTTTGGTTTGTAAATTTTGCAAAAAATACAAATTATGAAATATTGTTGTTCTAATGGAATTTTCTTGTAACTGTGACATTAACATTTTTGTTAACAGAGATAACATTTCTGGATCAAGATTATCACCATTTAAATTTCTTTTTTCTATTTAATTAGACTCTTGTTATTCGTATGTGGTAATAATTCAGATTTTTATGACATTATGGATCCAAAACATTACACAAAACAAAAATGAAATCAAATTCATTGGCAGGTAAATATGTATTTAAAAAGTTATTACACTATTTTTCATCATCATCATACATCATGGGATAAGTGCAGAATATGGTCCTGGGGGCTATTTTTAATATTAACACATTTTCCGGCATAACAGAGTCATGATTCCAAAAATGACACAATAACCTCGGCCACAAGTAATAAACAAGTAATTACAATTACATAATTAATATCCTCATCATATAATTCAGACGCTAAATTTATGGATAATTTGTAAATATACCAGTATAGTTGAGTGTCCTGATTTCAAAAATGAAATCATATTGATTCGGTTAAGAGTATTAAAAAAATTATTATATTTTAATGTTTAGAAATTTTCATCAATACTTTGACTTTTGAAATGCATTATCCATTGAAAACATTACTTTATTATGCAAACCATAATAAAGGAACTTTTTAAATTTTTTCATAAGGTTTGACTTTCGTTAGATTGAATGCTATTTAGGATAGCTTATTTATGTTTGGTTAGGTTAATTAGGTTTAGCTAGATAAAATTAAGTAGCCTAGCTTTATTGATTATTAATGATGATAGGTTAATTAGTTTTGGTCAGATAAAATTATGTAGATTTAGTGATATGATGATGACGATGATGATGACAGGTAAAGTTAGTAAGGTTGGTTATGGTCAAATTGTTATTTTATATATATTATCTGATTGTATTGTTTTATTGTATTTGAGATTTATATCTGATTGTATCGATGATTGGAAACTGAGATATAATTCAATTTATTTATTCAATAATATATAAATTACAAACTTAATATTCAATGCACACATATTATGAAGGTATATATATGTATATATTAAAATAAGAATATATAATTAATTAACATATAAAATCTGGTGTAGGAAAAGCCTGCTTCGGAAAACCCCTTCAGATACATGGAATACATATATCAATACCCAAAGCGATTTTGTTCAGCATAGCTGTAGCTCTTCCAACAGGCATATCCATCGGCAAGTTGGTCCTGTATATTGGAATGTGAAACAATCTACGCTGACGATGTCAGGAACATACAAACCAATGCTCTGCATAATTTCAGTATTATCGATCACACCGCGTAACAATCGATAAAAATTTGTAATCAAATACACATTCCTTCTAGTCTCTAAACTATTGTAGCCAAGAATACCCTGAAGAAACTTGGTTGGGCAGAGCCAAGGATAATGCCCGTACTCTCTCATCTCAGAAACTTCCTTCAGACTTTCTCCACCATAAGAGAGTACTTGTTTCATGTGGCCCCCAAATCATCGAGTCACTCTCGAGTCTACTTCGCACCAAGGAGTTGTACAGAGTTCTCAGTACGCGTTATACATAACTGTTGTTTAGATGTAAAAATCAGGTATCAGTCATCAACATAATCAGATACAAATCTCAGATAACGGTTAGCGTGTCACGGTTAAAAATACCATCACTAGAACAGGTTGGGCTAGTTAGGTCAGGTTTTCTTTTTACTTAACAAAAACCCATGTTTTAATGTATATAAGATAATAGTATATTACACAGTAAAACCTCGTTAATTCGAAATTTAAGGGACCTAAAAAAACATTTTGAATTATGCGGAACCCCGTTAATTCGAAATTCAAGGTAAAAAAAAAAAATCGCCATGCGATTGCGAAATTTGCCAAAAATCATAAAACGCCTGTATTTTTGCATATTTCAAGAAATCATTTTGAAAACGCAATACAGTAAAACCTCCGTTTTACCCTTCTCCAGGGGACAGCAAAAAATGGGGAAAAACTGGGGAAAACGTAAATGTTAACAAATGAAAATTGTATAGAAAACTGGGCTCTCGATGAGAATAAAACGATTAAAACTTTAATTTTTTTCAAATTTCAAGTTTACGTGTTGCTAAAATGACATAAAATAACCCTATTTACGTTATCCAAGATATTCAGCCCAACCGCGATTTTGAGTCTTCTTCTTCAGGATGACACTACCCACAGAAAGTTTTCAAAGACAGACCGATCTATCAATATCTTCACATTTTTTAAATTCATCTTTTTATAACCAATGTACTTATTATCGCATTGTTTTTGGAGCAAATTGTAAAGAAAATATAATTACTGTCGGAATATTTTACAGAAGAAATTTGCAAGGTACGTAAAACATTTAAAAAAATGCGAGTTAACAATAAAAACTAACAAAATAACACCCGAAAACTAAAAAAAAACAATGTAAAAGACAATAAATAGATCTGTCAAGGCAAAGTGCGAAAATTGCAATGGCGCGGCTGCCGTTGCGATTTTCGCGCCGACAAATAGCTGATGGTAAAAAAGAGTACAACTAATAAAAAGTGTCATTAATTAAACGTTGAAAATATTTACATCCAGTAAATAGTTTATCCCTTTTTACGTTACTTCATTACTAACGCAATATGTACTCGCTCGAGCCGGAACCCAAACATGAAATTTCTTGAAAAAAATCCCAAACACCCCCCCCATTGAAAATTCAAAATTCATCTAATGTAGACGCGTTAAATTTTTGGAAAAAAAAAGGATATTTCACTCGCAAATTTCAATGAATAGTTGAATTTTCTAAATATTTCGGGGTAAAACCTGGAGAAATTAAAAATTCTTCCGGGTAAATTGCGCGAAATATTTGTATGGGAATGAAATGGGACTTCGACTTTTCGGTATTCGGCTTCGAAATAGCGGAAAAACGTGAAAACGAGAAATGGAAAACATGCTAATACAAAGATCGCGACATTTCTATTAATAAAGTACCTGAAATTGACATATTTGTTCTCCTCAATTGTGAAAAAATCTATAGGTACACTTTTTTCAATTTATCAAATTTAAAGAAAAATTTGAATTATATGAACTAAAATGTATTGATTTGTGGCGCAAGGGGCTAAAAATTATTTCGAATTACCGGGATTAACTTATATGAAATTAATATTTTGGGACTTGTGGACTTTGAAAATTTCGAATAATGGAAAATTATTAGGGTTCGAATTGACGGAGTTTTACTGCATTTCTAAAACGAACTACCTTAACATAGGTACCATAGCTTTATTTGGTGCTTACATTAGTCTCGCTGTCTCTGATGAGGAAATCTCCATCATGCCCATGCTGGTTGAGCAGCGTATCACACTGTGTGCGAGTGATGGCTCCATAGTACCATGGCTTACCCGCCAGCGCACTGGCCGCCGCTCTCACCATACTTTGCGACATGGTGCCAACACCATCTCCACCGCCCCCACTCTCACTAAAAATTTAAAAATGCCAATGAATCACAGATGTAATATAATTTTGACAAATTTTGTCCTTCACAAAATACAGATAAAGCTCAAATAAAATCATTTTCCAGACCAATTATATTGGGTTGATGCAAAAGTTATGACTTTTTCATGAAACTTTTTTTTTAAAATTTGTTACATTTTTTTATTTTTTCGATCATAATTTACATCAGTTGTAAAAAAATTCCCACTTTCTACTACTTATTTCATTAAAGTAAAAATGTTTTGATTTTGATGTACAAAATGAGTCAATGGATATTTTTACCGCTGCTATTGTATACATTTTTTAACAATCAAAAAATTTTGGTTGTTAAAAAACCTGAATAAGTTATAATTTATATATAAATAAAATACATGTGTTAGACCACTTTTGAGTTTAAGTTATACACAACTAGTTTCGAGAGCCACAGATGCTCTCATCTACAGGTGAGAATATAAACTAAAATTGTTTTGGAGCTCGATTGGTTTGCATATAATAAGCATTAACCACTCGTTTGATTCACATACGCTTAGAACTTGACCAACATAAATTGGCATGTGGCGGCTTTGGAACTAAAACCCGCCCCGCCCGCACCCAACGGTAACTCCTCGCCCTGTCATTCAGTTCAATCTCGTATTTGCACGTGAGGTGTGACATCTTGATTTCCAATATACACTGAATTATGTCCAAAACAGTCTTGCAACACCTTGCAGGTGGTGCAAGCACAATTGCCAATGCAGTTTTAATGTTTTGCAAAGCTGAAAAAGCAAATAATGGAACAATATTACCGTTTGACAGGACTCCAGAAAGAGCGGCTGCCATTACTGGTTTGTTTCTTTAGTGTTGCCTGAACAAATTTCTATTATAATATCATAAAATATATTTGTCAATGTACCGGACACTCTGTATATTATGCAATAATATAAGGGTGTAATAAATTTACACCCTGGCAACTTCTGTTTTGCGACAGGGACGCCCTCCCTCGCACGCCAATTTATACTGGTGGCATTCTAAATTATTACACCCAGTCAAATATAAAGGCCAAATAATGAATAATCTTGAAAATTTAGAAATTCTATAATTTAATATAAATAATATTATAATATAATAATATAAATAATATAACATTAAAAAACTTCTTACCCCTCCTATCTTTGTTTCCATTAAATCAAGCTCCACCCTTGGCAACCCCCCCCCCCTCCTCTACCTTGCACATAACCCACCAACCTCTATCAGTACCTAAGATACTTTGGTTTATATTCTCACCTGTAGATGAGAGCATCTGTAGCTCTCGAAACTAGCTGTGTATAACTTAAACTCAAAAGTGGTCTTACATAAGTATTTTATTTATATATGTATAAGTTATCGTGTCGTTCCACAAAGTTAATGCCAAATCAATAAATAATATGAATAAGTAATACTTGAAAGGTACAAGATCTAGAGAATAAGATGTATGTAATAATTTCCCGATTCAATTCTTTAAGCTTACGTCAAGTCACGTATTTTTTGTCAGTTTGACGAAATATTTTTGTAAATGTCATAAAAAACATCAATATATTAAGATACTCATACTACTAATCATAATCATTGACTGAAAAGTACTGAATTGTGACGTTTGTTTTTAAATAAATGTGTTAATTTTATTTCATAAACTTTTGACACCATGAAAAAAATTTTCCATAAAAAAAATTAATTTACTAAATTGTGTAAGTATATGTTAAATCATAGTAATTCATATTGTACAATGTTTTACAGAACATGGGTTAAAAATATCTTTAAAAAATGCTAACTTTGAAGTCACTTATCTCCGTATCTGTTGATATGAGGACAGTGTGGCTTGAACATTTTTGACTCATAATTTAGACAGGAATCTACCTATAAAGTATTACTAACTATCTTTGTTACACCCTGTGCAAGACATTTAGAAATTGAGATATTAAGAAACATGCCGACAAGCCAAAAATGGCATGGCACGACCCAGATTAAAATCACTTCTAGAACTGCCCACAAGAGTTAGCTAAATTTTATAAAAGTATTACAGCCATTATAAAGATTTTGAACAGCCACCATTTTGAAACAAGATGACTGACTGATCAGGCTGGTTAAAGAACTTAGCCAAGATATACACCAGATCAACATTTATGAATATTTTTTCATAATTTTATCATATCAGCTGTAAAGACATTTAACCTAAAACAAAAAAGTCACCAAAACAAACTTAACGCCTCACATATCTTTGAAACCACAGATTCAATTCAATTCAATTTCAATTCAATTTTTATTTATTCCATAATATGTATATTACAAACTTTATATTCAATGCATACATATTATGAATTTATATCTAAAAATATACATATACACATATACATACACTCATATATATATATATATACGTATATATATATTTACTACATATATAATATATTTAATACGAATAATAATGAAATAAAGATAAACACACAAATATCAAATAATAAAACTGAAAAATTAAATGCTGGAACCTGGATTCGAACCACGGACCTCTGTGTTTCGCGCACAGCGTGTTACCAATTTCACTATCCCAGCGACTTAACAAGTCGTCAATATTTGATAGTTATATGTTTCTCTTTGAATTATTATTTCACTTATTTATATTATTCCATTTTTATTCGGGAAGTAATCGACTGTTTACGAGAATATCAAACGAAGCTTTGACGTCTTCTCGCTAGTCGATTTCCGAACAATGGAAGTATTCTTTGCTAAACTGCAAATAGAGTATATATATTAAACATATTTTTCATTTATTTAAGGAACGAGTCCCGTAATATTCCCGAATAAAAATGGATCATACCGCGCAACAATCGACAAAAATGTGTAATCAAATACACATTCCTTCTAGTCTCTAAACTATTGTAGCCAAGCATACCCTGGAGAGACTCGGTTGGGTAAAGCCAAGGATAATGCCCGTACTCTCTCATGTAGAGATATCTCAGAAACTTCTTTTGGACTTTCTCCACCATAAGAGAGTACTTGCTCTCATGTGGCCCGCAGATCATCGAGCCACTCTCGAGTCTACTTCGCACCAAGGAGTTGTAAAGAGTACGTGGGTATTCTCGAAAACCTGGCAGTATGCAGAACAAATCCTAAGATTCTCAAAGCATTACCACTGATCGTCTCTATGTGATCGTGAAATGTCAGGTTGCTTACAAATCTAACACCTAGATCTTTAACATTCAATGTTCTTGTCAGATTTTGGTCGTTCATTTTGTAGTGAAAAAATAGAGTTTTTTGGGCCCTAGTGAAGGATGTAACCGAACACTTGGAAACATTAAACAAAAGTTTATTTCATCTTCCCCATTCACATATATTTGATATATCTGTTTGGAGAAGATGAAAATCGTCCAAAGTTGACACCTTTAAGAAAAGCTTTAAGTCATCCGCAAATAACAGAAAGCGCGAGTTTAAAATTACATTTTTTATATTATTGATAAAGATCGAAAACAACAATGGACCCAGGTTAGATCCTTGCGGGACACCCGAGAAGGTATAGAAGCACTCTCGACGCGAATAGACCGTAGGAGACGTATCAGTTCCAATTTGTCGGTAGCTCACCGTAAATTTTAGAATACCATCCGAGAAACCAATCTCATACAACCTTTTCAATAAGACATCATGGTTGAGTTTAAAATGAACAGTCTACCTGATGTCCCGCGTCCAGAGCTTCCGTGACGTAATTTGTGAAAATCATCAGATTGGTCTCAACCGAGCGGCCTTTCCTGAATCCATGTTGTTCATCAATTATAAACGGCTCTACTCGGGAAGCGACGGTTTTACTTATTATGATTTCAAATATATAATTTTCTACGGATAACTTAGAACCACTCTTATGTATGGGAGTAACTTTTGACGTGTTCCATGTTTCCGGGAAGACTCCTGTATTTACAGAAAGATTAAAAAAAAACATAGTGGTTTTTTTATCAGTTCCACACAGCCTTTTAAGAAGAATGTTGGAATGAGATCTGACCCAAGAGAATGAGTATTACTTAGATTTTTAATAGCGTCGGCCACATCCTTTTCATTAATATATTGAACATCAATAGACTGTGCACCGATTGGAGAACATTTTTTAGCAATATTAATATTGAGAAGCGGAAGTTCATTACTAGACTGTTTTAAAATGACCTGCAAACGCCTCGGCAATATCTGCACCCCGTACTATTCTTTCGCCCCAAGTCATGGAATCAATATTCCCACCATCCCAGCTAGTCGTTGATACAATATCTTTATGCAACCTAAACCAATACAACAACATACTTAACCAACAAAATTCTCGATCTTATCCTTACAGACATTTCCGACACAACTGTCACACACTGCCCAGATTCCTTATCCAAAGAGGACAGATACCATCCATCTCTAGAACTAAATATCAAACTGGAAACACAACCCACCCTACGCTATAACTCTATATTAAAGCCAAACTTCCGCAAAGGCGACTACGACGCGATGAACGAAACACTCACCAACATAAACTGGACACACATACTACACAACCAAAGTGCAGACGACTCTGCTGATTCTCTTTATAACGTAATCGCTCCACTAATTACCAGACATATCCCTAAAACTTCCAAACCAAAAGGCTTTCCCTTCTGGTACTCTCACCAACTCATTAAACTTATACGGGAAAAAAACAAATTCCACAAAAATATAAATTACACGGAAACAATCTAGATAAGCTTTCCTTCTCAATTCTGAGAAACAGAAGCATTAAGGAATGTTACTTAAACTATATAAAAAATATTGAGAGTAACATAAAAAAAACCCTAAATTATTCTGGCAATTTGTCAATAAAAAGAAAACCAACAGTTCAAATACACCAGCTACATTAACCTCGGTGACAAATCGGCAAACAAAGGACAACAAATATGTGAACTATTCTCACAATATTTCAAATCGGTCTACAACAAACCAAACCCTACCTCTTACCAGACTTTAACAGACTCTTCCCTCGAACTGCCCTCGGAAAAATTACTGTGTATCACCATACTGTATTAAGAGAATGTCTTTTCCTTAAACCCAACAAAGGAGCAGGTCCCGACGGTTTACCACCAATATTTATTAAAAAATGTGCCATCGGTTTATCATTACCACTCACTATTATATTTAACAAGTCCTTAACCGAAGGGACTTTTCCAAAAAAATGTAAAATCGCATTCATTCTGATGTAAAATTTATATACGTACACCTCCCCGTTCGGGAGATAATTTGGCTAGACGGGCAAAATGGCCCATCTAGATGCTGCGCCGGTACGGTATCGCCCGAGCGAGTGAGTTTGGTCCGCTCGGGGTCACGCGGTCCAGCGCCATCCGCCACTGGGCGATCTCACGATGTTTCTCCCCTCCACCACTAATCCCATTTTGACTGTTAAATTCCCGTTATGTCTAGATTTTATATATTTTTTTATATATAGATTTTATATATAAATAAAGGAAGATTCCATAGCCCAGCATTCTCAGTTCGCCGAGATTATTTTACATCGTTACGCTGCCGGTCCGCGGAATCGTTTTGCCAGAAAAAAGTGCCTTTTATTTTTTATTTAATTTCCTGAACAAGTGTTTGTAAAATTTCTAATTTACCTTTTTGTTAAAAATATTAACTTGTAACTTGAATTTCTCCCACCGTAACACGGAGACCCACCCTATATTCAACTATTTTAAATTCAATTTTTTAGCCAACTGGGCTTTTAAATATTTTGGGAATTTTTAATAGTTTTTCGAAATTGGTATGGCCCTGTGCATACCACCGTGCGGAAATTTGAACAAGATTTTTTTACGTTTTAAAGATCAGAAATATTGAAAAAAATGCATACTTTGATGTCGCTTGATATCTTAATTTTTGACATTTTCCGTGCAAAATATTACCCGTTTTTTGCAAAGTTTTGCATTTTTTTTTGCAAAACCTTGCAAAAATTATTTCTAAAATTTCTGCAGGGTTCTGGTTTGTGATAACAATGAAATCAGCTCTGACGATGAACCCTACAATGAGATTTGAAACTTTGGCCAAAAAGATTGGCATAATCAGGCAAAAACAGGGCATAATATCCCAGAAAACTCAAACCAGAAGATTCTGAACGGCTGTGAAAACCTAAGAAAATATTAAATAATTTTTTTGACTCGTATTAAAGCAAAGTGATTTTGATATAAGTTACTGTAATGATAGTTAAATGTTTAAAAAAAGGTAAGTTAGCAATATTAGCAATAAAAGCAATAAAAAATGAAAACTTTGAAGTCGCTTATGTGTATAACTATTGATATAATATATTTGTTGCTTGAACATTTTTGACTCATAATATAGGCAGGGATGGTATTGTTGCAAGTTTGCAAAGTGACAGTTGTGTTTGTGCTTGCTCTCTTGGATAATTACTTATTTTGGATAAAACAGATATTTATAACCTTTTTTTCCCTTTGTATTTAGTTTATATTTTGTTGTATTGTAGCATATTAACGAATTTCCGTTTCTACATCCTTAATGGAGGACTTAAGACCTCCGGATCCTCCGGATCCCCCTGATCCTCATCCTTCACCATCTACCATAAGAGGAATATCGCGTTTTCCTTTGGAGGACTCGGATTCCTCAGAAGATTCCTCTTTTTCAGCTTTTAAAAAAAGGAAAATTGAAAAAAGATCTTCAAAAATAAGACCTAAGCCCTCTACCATCGTTGTGTCTCCTCCTATCTCCCCTACGCCTTCAATAATCCCAGCTTTAGAGCCTTCTTCTGCTCCTCAGGGTCCTCTTCCTCATCCTCAACTGTTGTACTCTGATTCAGCAGTATCCCCTTTTCTGGTCTATGTTCAGAGAACAGAACGAGGTACAATCCACCCAATCGATTTTGGTAAACATATTTTGCAACAAAAAACAAAAGGCATTCGCCCAGATGGTATTAAGGCAGAAGGTAGATATAAAATCTCTGTTGAATTTGAATCAGGAGCTTTGGCAAACAATTTTGTATCAAGTTTTAGCAACTCACAAAATAATAAATTCAAAGCTTACGTTCCATCCTTTAATGTTACCCGCCTGGGTCTCGTACGTGGCATACCCGTTGATCTTTCAGAGGAAGAAATAATTTCGTATATCTCTACTTCACAAAATATTGGTAAAGTTGTAAAGGCTAGACGCCTAAACTATAAAGATACTTCCTCTGGTACTGTCACATGGAAACCATCACAAACAGTGGTCCTCACTTTTGAAGGCCAAACCCTTCCTTCTCACGTATATCTCTTGTACAATTCTCTGCCGGTAGAACTGTACACTTTCCCAACCATTCAGTGTTATAATTGTCTCCGCTATGGACACTCTAAGGTGACATGTAGATCCTCTCCTCGATGCTTCAAGTGCGGTGAAAATCATCTTACCAATCAATGCCCAAATCCTCCCGATGTCCCCACCTGCGTGAACTGTTCAGGTAATCATACGGCGACTAGTTTTTCATGTCCAGAATTAACCAGACAAAAAAACATAAAACAATATATGGCCGCCAATAATGCATCATATTTTCAAGCATCCAAAATTTTCTCGATTTCCAAAAAATCATTTGCCAATGTCTCATCTCAACCTCCCGTTACTCAAACTCCCCAGAGTTGCCTCTTTACACCTAATCTTCCTGCTACCTCTTTCCGTAAAACCGTATACCATAATCCTAAATCAAAAGTTCCTAGCTCTCCGGGATATGACAGACAAGGACATAATGATCAACTGTTCTCTTATAGTTCTAACCCATCCAATGTCATTACTTCTAATATTAGCCAACCAACAAAAACTCCTACTCTTCCACCATCTACTCCCCTGTCAAATGCCATTAGCGATGAAAATTCTTCTTTTATTCAGACTTTACTTATGATACTCATTAATTTAATTTCTAATAGCAATTCTTTACCGTCCAACGCTGCTTCTATAATTTCATCTCTTAACTCCCTTCATAATGGCCTCCGATGTTCAAATCCTTCAGTGGAACAGCCGTAGTGCTGTTTGTAATAAACATGAAATAGTTTCTCTACTAAAAACTTACAATATAGATATAGCAGCAATATCAGAGACCTGGTTTAAGCAGAACTATCTGTTTAAGATCCCAGGATTCTCCTGTCTCAGGGATGACCGTCCAGACGGCAAGGGCGGAGTAGCCCTACTTATAAAAAATTCCTTTTCCTTTTCTCAAATCCCTCTTCCGTCCTTTCCCTCATTCCAAATAGTAGGTGCTAAAGTCAATGATGTGGGATATGTTTCAGTATACTGCCCCCCCAATGGCACATTCGACATTGATGCTTGGAACTCAGTTATCTCTCTTCTTCCTTCTTCTTTTTTTATTCTTGGAGATCTCAATGCTCACTCTCAGTCATGGGGCAGTGCGTTTTGTGATAGATCTGGAACTAATATTATTTCATTCATTGACGATAATAACCTAATTATCCTCAATGATGGCTCTCCCACTAGGTTCAGTCCCCCGTCTCAACGAGCCAGTGCGGTGGATCTGTCTATCTGTTCCAATTCCTTAGCAGCGTCAACCAGTTGGTCAATCCTAGGAGATCCACACTCTAGTGACCATTTCCCTATAATTGGTCAATACTAGGAGATCCACACTCTAGTGACCATTTCCCTATAATCCTCTCATGTGTCTCAAAATCACCCAAATCTCCTGTAAAAAGAGTTCCTAAATTTAATTTTAAAAAAGCAAATTGGAACCACTTCCGCGAACTCCTTGAATCCTCTACCGCTCCCCTCCCTTTGCATATTACCTCTGAGGAAATTCAATCAACATTTTCTCAATTGATTTCAATTATCCAACATGCAGCAGACAAAAGCATCCCAAAATCAAACCCTAACCCAAAATTCCCCGCCTCTCCCCCCTGGTGGGATGAAGAATGTACCCAGGCCGTAAGAAGGCGTAAAACTGCTATGTCTACCTACAAAAAAGATACGAGTATGGCTAATTACTTAGTTGTCAAAAAAACCCAGGCTCAAACCAAAAAATTTTTAAAGAAGAAAAAAAGAAAGGGTTGGCAACAGTTTTGTACTTCTATATCCCCCACTACTCCTATTTCTACTGTATGGACAATGATCCGTAAGTATCGCTCATCTTTTATTCCTTCCGTTAAACGGTCTTCCAACAATCTATGACTAGGAGTGTTTGCTGACAATCTGGCACCTCCACATGTGCCTCATATCAGTGAATCTCCATCTTTAACTCATTTTTCAAGTCCCACGTCTTGGTTGGATGCTCCTTTTGCTATTCAAGAATTAACCTATCCTCTTCAAAACCTTAAAAATTCCTCGCCCGGGCTGGATAAAATATCCTATATCATGATTCAACATTTTCCCACCTCCACTTTAAATTATTACTTATTTGTCATTAATAAAATATTTGAAACTGGACAATTTCCTGAGGAATGGAAAGCCCAATTGGTTCTCCCAATCCTAAAACCAAATAAAGACCCAGATTTTGGATGCTCTTACCGCCCAATAGCCCTATCTTCTTGCATGCTGAAGGTGGTTGAACATATGATTAAAAACCGTATTGATTGGTATGCAGAACATAATGAACTCCTTTCGTCCTCTCAATTTGGTTTTCGCAAAAAGAAATCTGTTTTTGACAACCTGAGTATTCTTACCTCAGATATTAGAATATCTCTTTCTCTCGGTAAGTGTACTGCAGCAGCCTTTATTGACATTCGTGGTGCGTATGACAATGTGAGCCCTATCTTATTAAAATACAAGCTTATAAAACTGGGTCTTCCATTAAAATTAGTACAACTAGTCTTTAATATTTTATGTGAAAGGACGATCTTAATAGATGGTCCGTCTCATAAATTAATCAGAAATCTTTGGAAGTGACTCCCGCAAGGTTCGGTCCTCAGCCCCCTTCTGTATAGTTTATTTACTGCTGACCTTGAAGAGTCCATTCGAGAGATATGCTCCATACTCCAATACGCGGATGACATAGCAATTTACTGCTCTGATAAGGATATACATGTTGCTTTAAAGAAGCTTGCTGAGCTCTCTCGGGGCTCAACTCCTGGCTTATCTCCAATGGACTCGAAATGGCCCCCTCAAAAAGTCAGGCCATAGTTTTCTCAAGAAAACATCGTATTTCCCAGACGTGTGTCACATTTGATGGCTTCAGTATCCCACTCGCCAATGACATAAAATTTTTAGGCATTATCTTCAATAGAAAATTAAATTGGGCCTCCCAAGTAAACTCCATGGTCTCTAAGTGCGAAACGAAATTGAACCTCCTCC